>JAVQJL010098417.1:0-14342 GCA_036024295.1 Nannoperca obscura
CACACACACACACACACACACACACACACACACACACACACACACACACACACACACACACACACACACACACACACACACACACACACACACAATAAGCTCAGGGTCTACTGATGTTGCTCTAGTCAGAGTGGCTGGGTTCAGGTTACATTTAAACAAAGGAATTCACCCCCACACCCCTCATCTGCTAACACACATATAAACCTACAGTACACCCTGGTATTAGCCCTGCTCACTCAGTCTACCTATATGTGAGCTAAGATTAAAAGGGCAACTCCAAACAGATCTCACTGAAACAAACAGCCATGTCAGGCTTGAATAACGTCGTATAACTTCTTCTTGACCTGCTGTGATCTCCCCCCAACATCCTCAGCTGACAAAGATCCCACAGGCAGCTGAGCTTTTTAAGATCAGCGTTTCCTGCTGCTCTGACATGGCTAACAGTACTGTAGCTGTCAGATGATACCCAGATGACCGTGCTGGAGATCAGGGTGTTTCATTTCACCGCATACTCATCATCCATAAAGTATCTTCCGCAGAGACCGGAGAGCAGCTCCACAGGAAGATGGAGCTCGGATGGCAGTAGCCCACTCAGTTTTTTATGTAACGATCAATTTGATTAAATAGCTTATGGGCTGCATCTGACTGATAGTGTATAATACAATTTGGCTTTATGTAAGATAGCGGTCACATACGGATATGGTTCAATATGATCAGAGTGGCTGAGTTTTTCCACTCTGTGGTTAACATGAAATGTTTTTTGATCTAAAAGTTTTACCCCATCTAATCTAATCTACTAACCTCCCATATATAGGTTCTTGTAATCAATGACTAGTTTTCACAAGATGGTAAAGACCAGTACTGTCAGACCAGTCATCGCTGACACAGAAGAGCCAAAGAGCAATGCGAGGTTGGCACAGGGCCTGTTTTGCCGGTCCTGGCCTGGAGATATCAATAGCTTTATATTTCTATGCTTCGCTGCCACTCGCTCTACTGATTTGGGAGGTATGAGGATGCTGGCATAAAACACAGCAAAGATTGCAAGTGTCAACGGGGCCTTCCTGATGCGCGTGGGTCCCTGGGAGCGTTTAGACAGTGGATGCTTGCCTCTTCTCTTCAGCTCTTTCTTGAGACACACTCCCACAAACAAACAGGAATAAACACTCTTTATTCGCTCCATTTACATTCTTTCACTATTGCTGGTATGTGATCTCAGATGAGCCTCTGTGTATACTGTACTCTGCCACACATGAGTGAGAAGCAGGAGAGTTAGCACACAGGGATGTGCTGGTGCCGTGCCATGTAAGACAAAACCTGTAATAATTCAGGCCGTTAAAGGACATTCACAATAACCTGTGATATGTTTAAACGCTTGACTGTTGTTCTCACATGGCTGCATCTGTAGGGCCATTGATTGAGCTGTCGAGAAAGTTGTGCTTCAGCTATCAACTCAAAAGAAACATCTCATCCCTTAATGTGAAATTGTGAAAGGCCTTTTCTCTCCCACACACAAACGGGGCAAGGACTGGATGAGCACCAATGGAGCAGCTGGGACAAGCAAGATCTGTGCGGCTCTTATTAATTCATGAAGCTTAATTCACCCAGCCCAGTCCTGCTCTGCTCCAATAAAACAAGCCGTCCAGATTGACCTGCAGGCCATTGCATCCTTCGTAAGGGTTTTGACAGCATGTCAGCTTCCTGTTTCACTTTATTATTCCATTAATTCCCATGAAACTCTCTCTGCCCCCGCCGCAGACTACAACCCCCCCAGTATGTCATCATTGGAAGATAAATGAAAGGAGCTGCCAGAGGCGCAAAGTCCTCTACTGCATCACCCCGCAACTCCACAGAGACTGTTGCCACATGAAACCACGTGCTGTCTGCGACCACACTTGTGTATGCACAAGTGTGTGAGAGTGTGTGCAAGGTTGACAGACCACAATACGGAGTTACTCAGAATTTAGAGTGCTGCTATAAAAAGATCATTATAAATCAAAATATGCAAGTGTGACACTCACACGGGTTACAAGGAAGTGTGATGCTGGTGGTTTTTTATTTGTATTTTTTACCCACTTGTTCTTAAATCAGATTCAGGGACCTCCAGAAGACTTTAAAAGAAACAATCATGGCGTCAGACCGCATGATGTTTACCTGCAGACCTTCCTCCTGCCGTCAGCACGACCCTGTCTTCCTCAAAAAAGAGACATTAATGACACTGTGTACCTTTGTAGTCAAACTGCATCTGGCCTCCCCAGACATTGGACCGTGGACACACTGATAACCACGTCTCTCTCATGTGCAGGCCCCATACATTGATTTCATCACCGGTCACGCCGTCAGATCAGCGTTCAAATGCCAGCCAGCCTACACTCTTTTATTCCCTCTGTGAAAAGAGTTATTCCCTGCTTCACTGAGTGCCTCAGCATGTATAATGTTGCGAAAGAGCGCATTCATTTGCACAGACAGCGAAAGCGGATGTGGGAGGCAGACCCCCCCCACACACACACACATATGTGAGGAAAAGGCATATGATCTGTCAAAATCGGTGAGGATAAAATGATCCATGAGATGGATTTTAGGCTAAAATTGATCACCAGATGAAGCATTTTCAACGAGAGGTGTTCATGTTGTAATACTGCATACTCCTTTGCTGTTGCATCTGTAGGATTTACCTGCTTTGCTGAGCCGTACGGTCCGCAAGCTACCTAGTGCCGTCATCATTACGATTAGACTATTACCACCTTTTCTGCAAATTGAGCGCAAAATGTGACACAGCCGGGCCTACTTACTATTTGCACTTAGCTCCTTTATATATGTCAACTTACCCTCTCTCGCTTTTAGCAGTACAGTGTTGGCTACTATGTTCTCCAGCTCCATCAAAAAAAAAAGAGCAATCCTAAATGCAGAGGTGCTCGGTACTCAAGCGTCTGCAGCGAAAACAACGTCCTTCAGCTTCTGTGTTCTGTGTTTATCTTCTTCACTCCTCGTCGGTGTCCCAGCAAATTTCACTCATATCAAAGTCGTAGGTGATAAAACTGGATGTCACAGATTTGCTTGCAATGTAAGCTGGGCATGGTTCTTGTTGTGGGCTGGAAGTGCGGCGCTGCATTTCTACTCCAATCCCCCCAAAACCATTCCATGCGTAATTTGGCTGCGGAATCTCTCCGATGCAGAAAGTGTTCAAGTTGGAGGCACCGATGTACGGCAACCTGGGTCTTTTCAGCGGATTCTTTACAGCGGTACACCAGGATACTTCCAGCTTTACATCACAGCAGCAGGGGTTGGTTGAGCGCACCAGAGAGGACATCAGCGCGCCCCCCTCCCCTGTTGCTGCGTAATCAAAATGGGCAGGGCCTCTCTGTCACAGCTGCGTCAAGCCAGCGACAGAAACATCTCCACCAGAAGTTAAGCTTATTTTCCAGCAAAATAAAATCACATTTTACTGGCAGTGCTCCGTGTTGCAATTTAGCCAGAAACAGAAGTTGAGGGATGTGTGGATATGTACAAACCTTCACGTCAGCAAACAGCATAGATTACGCATTACTAGCAGACGCTTTTATCCAAAGCGACTTCCAAATAAGAGCTTTACATAAAGTGCATTGAACCATGATGGAAAACAACAAGATGTCACATCAGACTTGTAAGGGCTGGTGATGAATCACAAGTGCTATAAGTAAGTACATTGCTGCCGATGGCAGAATCGAAAAGAGCTTTAAATCTAAGAACAGATTATCTTTGTACATTAGCAAATACAATACATTCAAACCAAATAACAACCTGAGCTGAGGTCTAATCTGCCAGAAGGGAGGGAGTGAGGGTGTCACACATATTACAGGATCCAAATTCATATCTGCTGAAACGCGTGTTCCAAAGGATCGTTCTCTTCGTTTTTTATTAATTTAAACTTAACTTTGTCTCTTTTGCAATGGCAAAACTAAAGATAAAATTAACCATTTACTGTAGTGGTGGACATGGAGTGGGGTAAAAGGTAAAGTCGCCCTCTGGTGGTCACATTTCTATATGATGAACTATATTTTATTGGCCTTTTTCACAAATGTCACGTCACTTGTTAGGTTGCTCTGCACACTGATGAGATTTACAGATGGCACCATGACCTATGCTTGCGAAACTAAATGGGTCCATGTGGCTGCAAGTTTTTATTTCTACGTCTGGGCAAAAATCTGCAGTGAGTTCAGTAGCTCCTCGGGCTTTTGTGTATCCTCTAAAATCTCAAACATGTATGTAAGCAATCTATGCATGCACCTTTACCTCGAATGTTGTGTCGTTATTGAGTTATATTTTGAAGTTTGACCGGAACTCAACTGTACACAGCTTGGCACCTTTCTGGAAAGTTTTTTTTCTCATGCAGACTGTGTTCACAGTAAAAATAAACAAACAAACCAACAAACATTGAATCTCTGCGAAAGGCTATTTCACGTGGTACCACGATGTCCATACCGCACCGGCCAGCCTGCTGCAGCCAGTGTAAAGTGCGTACGGAGACGTCACGGGGTGCCTGCCGACCGGCTGTTTCACATTAACTCACTGTATCCGTTCTAACGATTAACAAGCTTTGTTATTGACTGATGAAGGGGGACGAGGCGCTCTTATCTTTATAAACAGGACACGAGGTATTCCGATGCACGGATGTACTGCATGTCCAAACCGTTGCCCAGTTATGTCCCCTTTTCATACAGGTGGCATAACAAATGCACGAGTCACACGTTTCGTGTCACATTGCAGAGTGCGACGTGGTGTGCACGTTGGGACTGTGGCACCATCACAGGACCAGCAGGGCACTGGCTGCTACGTTGCAAATATGTTCGACTTTTTAATGCATTAAACGCAGCAGAGCAAACAAAACTGGATGGGCAACATGGTCAGATAGTGTAATGACACAAGCACGCCTTCCAGTTTGAAAAACTAAACTCTTTAATTGAGCATAGCAAGTTGTTTTTCCATAATCAATAGCAGGCCTCCATATCTCCAAATAAAAAGGCTCACCATATCAGTGTCAAAATAGAAAGTGCTGCTGTAAAATAATTGCTAAACTGCCAACAGAATGATCTTTGACAAACATTTTGCTCTCATGATCTGCAAAACCAAGAGCAGCTATCACATTTTTTACCCCTCCATCCAAATTGAAATTAAATTCAAACAGTACACTACAGTATATAGGCCCAGCATGATGCAGCCTTGTGCCCATAACAAAAGAAAAACAAACAAACACACAGTCGTACTCTCTCAAACTCATATTCAACATAAAATATCTCAGTCTGACATTAACTGAGAAAGAGGCTCTTGGAATCAAGGCGGCGTTAGTATTCGTCCAAGTTGTCAGCTTTGGGGACGGAAAGGCCTCGGTCCTTCAGGACCTGCATTTTGACTTTCTCCGTCTCCTGTTTGGCTTGCTGCTGCAACCGCTGTTCCTCCAGAATCTCTTCAATGGAGACCTGCTGCAGAAGTGTGTCGCAGGGCTTATCCACATCCTACAGAGACAACATTTCATTTCATTTATAGAGTGAGGCATGGAGTGTGCGTTCATGGGTCATGTATGCACTGTGTGCAAAGCCCTATACTGTCACTGTAATGTCTGCAAGGTGTCACATATTTAGAGATGCAAAATGATGTGGATGTGTCAGTTACTATAACTCTTAAGGGGCTAAACAGGGACTTTGACTGTTTTTATTTTACAGTGCATCAAGAGGGCTGTGAGCTACAGCCCAGCCAATTTTCACTAGCCATGTACGAGGCTGCATAAAACGCGTCTCACCATGCCATCTTCCATGCACTAACCTGGTCTAACCTTTGTGTTCTTATTTTCTTCGTTTGTAACATACCACTTAAAAAAAATAAGTAAATAAGATGGCTTCATAAGCAATATGTCCACCTGTCAATTCCTGACATTATGGCAGCATTAAAGAAAATGATATAGAATAGGCAATAAAAATGTAGAATAAATAACCTCATCTTCTTATGCAGCTTTGGTCAAATGGTTGTGTGAATTTCCACTCATTACTATACATTTAATGTAATGTGGAAATGACTGAGGTCATCTCAATATTATTATTAGTAGTAACTCCATCTACTGCTGTTGAACCCCAATGTGTATCATTTCAACGAGGCCCCAACAATATCACACACACTTACTATTTCTCCAAGAAGCACCACATTTTCTCCTCTCACAATGAATATTCCTCTGGGAATGTCACCAAATTTTTTCCCCACATGGATGCGCTCAACTGTCTGATGAAAAACTAAATTTGCTGGGGGGAGGACAAGAGAAACAAGTTAGAGAAAGAAAGTTAATAACAGAATAACACAAATAAAAACGTCAGCTGGAGGGAAATGTGAGAACATTTAAACTGAGCCTTTGTGGAGTAAGCTTGAAATGTTGTGGCTTGTGTTTTGCACCCTATGCGTGTAAAAACAAGTGGGAGATAATTAAATGAGTTATACCAAACTGATCAATGCTTCTGAGGTAACCGATCAGTGTTCTGCCATCTCGAAGCAGCACCAGGTGCTTCTCTGTAGGATACAACCAACACAAGCACGTTTAATTAAAATATCAAACGGTTGCAAATTATCCAGTTTGCGTCAAACACGATGCCACATCTTGAAACGGTTTCCCACGAAACCCCCTCTACGAGGGGGTGGATCCTCCTCTCCAACTTACTGTCGATGTCGTCAATGAGGCTTGCAGTCCCTGGTACGTAGTTCATCTTGGGCTGGTTTTATTTGCTTTGTATCTTTATATAACGTCAAGCCATGAATGTTTCAAAATATGTTTCTTTTAAGAAGAGCACAGGAAGCGTCTTTATACACGTCCGGGATACACTTCCTGCAGACGTTTAACCCTTTCAGCGCCGCAATTCAATAACGTTTCTGTTCATCTTATTAGAAAAGTTAAAAACACACATTACAATTAATGTCACGCCAAAGGCGAGTCGTTATTGAAGATTAAAATATAAGTTAATATTGAGGGGAAAAAATACATTTTTATGAGGTTTTCCCTATTGGTTAAATGCTTCTACTGACGCAAACGCGACACCAAAGATCGTATATATAGCAACATTAACAGATTCTGAACAACTCAACACTTTTGTAGCCACCTAACATTATCCAAATTAAATTCGATTTTTCCTCCAACTTTCCCCAAACAATATATCTTCAGCACAATCGCACATCTTTATGCAGAAGGAGCATAACATAAACGACAGACTGCCGCAGATGGCAGCGTCCCTCGCCCCGTAATGTCATTTGCGATGCCAGAAAACAGCGGCAGAGTGAGAACTCTGCACTTTTACTCGTGTCCTTCATTAAAGAGACAGGACAGGATTGTCCCCCGAGCTCGGCGTCATTCAATAATTTCCTGATTCCAATCAGGCGATCCCTACTTCTGTAGAGAAAACGGCAACATTGTTGTTAACAGTTTGGATCGACTGACGGCTCAGACAAGTAACGTCTGGCTTGTTAAAGGCTTGTTCTTTTACAATGGCAAATGACAGGACGGCTGCAGGGGAACGCGTTTAGCTGATGCATCATCATCAAATGCAGTCAAATTTGAAATCTGGCTGGCCCTCGACTTGCAACTCGGAAAATAATCACGGGAACTGGAATAACACAATGGTAAGTGAGTGGATATAGTGTAGACAAATCTCTAGGGTCCGTCCGCTGTCTTATAGTGTGTTATTATCAAAAGAACGACCTGAGTTTGTACAGAAAAACATTGTTACCCAGCTAGCCTGCGCCTGTTCTAGCTAGTTGCACGGCTAACGGAGCTAGCTGGCATTATGTAATAGTTAACGCTACACCGATAGTTTAGCTGTTGCTTGACTTTGTCGCGGTTATCTTGGCGTGGCAACAAAAATTATAGTACAATTGTGTCTAAACATACATGTTTTAGCAGCAACTTTTGTATTTGCTCAAATGTTCAGTATGCGCCGTGTTCGGTTAGCTACACAGCAGACATCTGCTTTGGGCGAAACTGGTTCAGCAAACAATAAATGAGTCGGTGCCACTGTTTACTCAGTAACTTTGTTTTCTGGGCTACCCGGTGATGTTGAAAGCACGTGGATTACATTTCCCTATGTTAGCTTGTAACCGGGACAGCTCAGACTATAAATAGTACCACACCTGGTACTTAAGGACAGAATTGTTTTTTAAATAACTCTTGTGTGATAATGTGTGTTTGTAGGACGCTCCTCAGTATCCAGGCTACCCGGCATCACACTACTGGTATCCCCAGTCTCATTCCACAGGACACTATGCAAATACCTATCCCTCGGGATCAGATGTTCAGCCACAGTACAATCCACAGGTACAGCTCATTATTCAACATAACCCGGCCCTCAAAATCCGAGGCTGTACAGTAGGAGTACATCTACTCATTATCTTAAGTCTCTTAAGTGCTTTCACCTTTCCCTGACATTTTCTAACAGTCAGCCACCGTGTCAACACACTTTCATCACTATTATTATATATGATGCATTTACACACACATAATGGCATTTCTTATAATTAATCCCCCCTCTTGTGCTTTCTGTGTAGGTGATGCCTGGAAGTTATCCAAATGGTCATGGTGTGTACAGCCCAGCGCAGAACCAATATTCAACAAGTGGTTTCCACCCATCCAACCCTTTCTACTGTGCTGACCCTCAAAGGCCGGCTCCAGGTCCTTATCCTAACCAGGGCTGTCCAGCGGAGCAGAGCAGTGGGCCATCTGGGCAGCCACACTCTCAACACCAACATCATCACTATACTGGTCCACACTGTCAAGGGGTGAGTTCAGTTAAACACACGCCGTGGTCAAATGTTGGGAATAGTAGTTGCCAAATGTAACATTACAATTGTTTCTCTGACTGATATACCACACAGGGTGATGTTAGGGATACAAATAATGTTATGACACCCAAAAGAAAGTGACTATTTTTGGAAATACTACATTTATCTGTCTTGCCTCTGCTCTCAGGGTCCTGGATATCCTCCTGGACCATATCCTCACTACAGTGAAGGTGGTCATGCAATGCCTCCAAACCCCCCATACCCCACTGGCCAGCCTCTCCACCCAGGCTCCCAGGCTGATGCGTGGGCGCACTCTGGTGCATATGCCCCCTCGCAGCAGCAGTGGCAGCCAGGCCAGCAACCTCCACAAAACCACTACGGAAATCCTGTCCGTCCTTCGCATCCTCCAGCATGGCCAGGGACTGGAACTGGCGCTCCACCACCATACCAACCCAAGGTATGAAGCTGCAGCTTTTTGAGTGTAGCTTTTCCAAAAGACTCTTTGGTATTGTTAGTTAAGTGAAGTAAATGGAAAGAGAGACTGGTATGAGACAAAATAAACACACAAATTATTATCTCAGAAAATGATGATGCAGTTTAGATAAGGTACAATCACACTTGTTCTGATCTAAATTTAATCTAGAAATATCAGGAAGCATGTCTGCATGTCTTGGTAGCTAACCTATCACATTATATTTATTTATTTATTTATATATATATATACACACACACACACACACACAATTATTTATGTTCTGTTTGGGAAATGTGAATTTTGGATGCTCAAACAGTGAGTATACAAGCAGTAATAAAAGTAAAAAGTACATGGGAGACATGAAACCCACAAGATCCATTTAGGTCAAGAATGGACAATGTGGCTTTATGAGATCCAAAGTTTCCCCTACAGCGTGTGCACAGATTATTTGAGTAAGTAAATATAGTTAAATGATGTGCTTCTATGTTGTTGAGATTTAAGGATGATCAAATATGTTAAACAGTCATTTGTTTTGTGTTGCTGTAGGACCAACAGCACCAACGTGCCCCACAAGTGGGACCTAAACCCAGGCCAACCCCGTCCCTGAATCCCCCCAATGGAAAGCCTGCTGAAATAACTTCACCTCCCCAAATGTACAACAAAACCGGGAGAGGTGAGCCTAATCCTTCGCAAGGTGAGCCCGCGCCCGCACCCCCGTCCCCGGCCCAAGCTCCAGCTCAGCTTGGACCTCAGCCCCTGAACCAAAATCCAGGCCTAGCTAAGGTCCAACAGGTCATGGCCAGAGTGCTACTGCTTCAGGAGGATGTTGATGAGTTTGTTGGCAGAAAGATGGACAAGAGTTATCGGTGTCTGGAGGAACTGCTGACCAAAGAGCTGCTGGAGCTTGACTCTGTGGAGACTCAGGGACAGGAGAACGTCCGACAAGCCCGTAAGGAGGCTGTACAGAGGATCCAGGCCATTCTGGACCAGCTGGAGAAGAAAGCCTTCTGAGCTGGACTTATTTATTGGTTTGTGGGTCACTAAGTGTTGCTGTTTTCATCTTCCAGATCTTCCATGGACACAATGAGGGGTCTAGTCTTGTTGTTCTGAGCTGTGTTATCTTTAGGCTGTTTCCACCACCACGATATAAAATGATGTAAGTGGCAGGGACCCAAGAACAAGACGGAGCAATTACTGCTACATGGGATCAACATTTTAAAGCCTAATTCTGCTGGTGTAAGTTATATGGTGGTATTAGATGGGCGGACTGATGGTTGTACATATCATAAGTGACAACCTCAGTGAGTGACTGTGCTGCCTGGTGGCTACACAACCTGACACTCCTGCTCTGCTTATCTTTTATGTCATGCCTTTGCCAGCATAATGCAGGGCAGAGTCACTGGAAGACTGAATTGATTTGGTGCCACATAACAAGCGTTAGTGGTCTCTACCCTAACCTGTGATCCAGATTCAGAATATCGTAATGCTGTCCCTCAGGATTGTGGGTCGGTTTTCGTATGATCCAACATGTAACAACTCATGCACTTCATTAGCTGTCTATTATTACATTCACAGTTCATTTTGCATGGTCATGATATTGTCCTAACCACCACCCCCCCACCCCCGATAGAGGCCACACACTTTTTGCCCATAGTCACTTGCTTCTCCACGTCTCTGCAGGAATAGGTGCAATGCTTTCCTTTTCAATTGTGCCCCCAGCCCTGCATGCACTGTGATGTCAGAAAAGCGCTCAGTACAGTCACGACATCTCCAAGCTCATTATTGAGCTTAGAAAGTAGCAGATTAGTGAAACCCCCTAAAGATTGCCGTCCCCATTATTCCATCTTCTGGATGAAATTGCTTCTTGAGTGCGGACCTAGAATCAGACCTACATATGAATGCCATGTATTTCACTCAAGGAACTACTGTTATTACAGATACATGAGTTTAAGAATTACTCGAAATGCTGTTAAATTATGTTCTTTCTATCCCTTTTTGAACACTTTGAATATATATTTGACTAAGCAAGTGAATTGTATTTTCTGGATTAAGTGTTCAATCAGCTGTAAAGGATAAAGGAAGGGATGTACTTGAACATTTTCAGTAAAGTTGTGTCCTTAAGGACGATGTTGGTCACAGCACTTGGATCAAGTGTAAGTTTAATTTGGACCTTGTTTCCATTTTCTCGAGCAGTAAAATTCCCTGTTATATCAAGCAAGTCTTTTTTTTTTTTTCATCAATCATTCTTATTGTGTTGATTTAGGGAAAAAAAGTGCCACATTTCAGGAGATGGTTTTATATAATTAGACAAAATAATAAAAAATACCATTACAAGCTTTGCATGGAAAAAAAGATCTGTTAAATGTGTTCATTTTCCTGTGCTGGTAAGTTTCTGTTCAGATGGAGCACAACTACAGTTTCAAATGTAATGCATGTTTCCAACACCAGATGGGAATCTTTGCCTGATAAATATTGAAATTATTACAAGTGAGAAAATAGAGAAATAATTAAATGTCAGTATATTTTTTAACCTGTGATCAAATGAATTTTATTTGTTCTCTCACTGTT
Source organism: Nannoperca obscura (assembly GCA_036024295.1). Lineage (NCBI taxonomy): Eukaryota > Metazoa > Chordata > Actinopteri > Centrarchiformes > Percichthyidae > Nannoperca > Nannoperca obscura. Next base: position 11,828 of record JAVQJL010098417.1, read on the forward strand.
TGTATTCAAACACACATAGTTAACAGAAGTTTACATGCGGTGAAATAGTTAGCTATAGCTAAATAAGCAAATTGCATTCTTAAAATGATGTAGAAAAGCCTGTTTATAAGTATTAAAGAATGAAACTGCTTTTTTTTGTCACGTGCACACTGCTGCACAAGTCCACACTTTCTATAGCTGCCCGTGAGCATTCAGATCTTTAAATAGGACAGCTATTTTGATGCAAAAGCATAACAGCATATCCCATGAGGGCTTGAGGCACACAGGCTGCATTTAATTCGAGGGTCATGTTGTCATGGCCTGACTACACTCAGGACATCCTGTGGTGGGCAAATCTGAGGCGAAGAAACCTGAGACTGTCATTCATTTGGCCCTGTTTGAGACAGCGGTTCCAGACAGCTTGATAGGATTTTATTTATTTATTTTTTACAGCTTTCTTGTGGAAAACTAACATTCGACTGACATTTGTAAGTGAACAAATGTCAGTTTGTAGTGGCTACAAACTGCAGCTACGTCTTCTGTTTTTTGACTTCTTGTTTTTTCTGCTTTCACTGGATTAGAAGTAGATATAAGTTACTTTTTACATCGGAGGTCTTGCCTGAACTCTCGTACAGAAAAGACAATGTTCTATACATCCAAACTTCCTGCATCCTGGAATGATAAACCCCCTGCTCGCAAAGTGGAAATTGATCTAAGCTCGCCTGGTTTGGCAGTGTGTGAGTTGGAAAAACTCTTGTTTACTGGCAAAGCCATCATCAGCCATGCAGATGAAGTCTGGCCAAGGCTTTACATTGGTGACCAGTAAGTAACTCACCTTGTTTTCTTTATTAATACATCCGTATAATCCGTATTGTTCAAGATTTTCTACATTAAAATAAAAAAAATAATCTAAAAAGCACAGACTGGCTGACGAGCATGGCCCTGTGACCTTTTGCTGAGTATGTTCCTTTCCAAACATTCTTCTGTTGTGACAGAGTTTAGTCCTCTGGGCTTAGTCATTTTAGCAAATATTACCAAATTCTAAACTTGGATTCAGTCCACATATGTGAAAGAGGAACTGGTCATAAATCAGATATAAATGCAGAATGAGTAACTTAAGATCAAGTTAAATTCCACATCAGTATTTTGCGCAAACTACAGCTGTGCTATGTGAAAGATTCACTGATGTCTCTGCATGAAAGCATGTCTCAAGTTCCTTGATACGTTCTAAATCACGTCACTTTGAAATACGTCACATGCAATTGGTTCATCAGGGAAACACTATGTTCTAATATATTTTCAGGTATTGTCGCTCAGTGACTACAGAGTGTTGTTTTTCAGACACAGTGCAGAGAACCGGGCTGATCTATCTATGCATCGAGTCACTCACATCCTGAACGCAGCTCACAGTAAACGCAGAGGACAGCCAGACATCTATGAGGACATGAAGATCACCTACATGGGCATAGAGGCTCATGACTCCTGTGACTTTGACATGAGCGTTAACTTCCAGGCAGCAGCAGACTTTATACACAGGGCTCTCAGCAGAGGAGGTGAGAGGAGGGGTAGAAAATGAGAACTAATTTAAAGGCAATTAAGTTTGGTAATTTGGTGGAAATTAATGTTGCAATGTAATGTTTCTCTGATTCACAGGGAAAGTGTTGGTGCATTGCCATGTAGGAGTGAGCCGCTCCGCCACCCTGGTCCTAGCTTACCTGATACTGAAACAGAACCTCACCCTCGTGGAGGCTATTTGTGTTGTGAAAGATAACCGGGGTGTTATCCCTAATCGAGGTTTCCTCCGTCAGCTCATCAAACTGAATCAACAGCTCTTTGGTGCACACTGAATCCTGCATGATAGCATTACTGATTAGCTTTCATGGCTCCAGAACATAAAGAAAAATATGATAAAGATAGCTCAAGTATACTCCATAATGTTGATAAAGATGAGATGCAGTGATTTCATTATACAGTTACATACGTCTTTTTATTTATTACATTTAGTACAACTGTTATTGTTTTTGAAAAAGCATCTGATCCCGTCCTGGATCATATTTTTATTGCCATGAATTAAAAAAATAAAAAAATTTAAATTGTGTGTGTTTGCTACATGTTAAATGGATCGAAGTTTTACATTAAACAATATCAATCTGGTGCAGCTTTCAATTTACACATCAGTGCTACATACACACAAACACATGAACTGGTTTCTACTGTATGATACAGAGTATGGGCTAGAGACAGTAATCATCACTAGCATGCCTTTGTACATTCTGCTGAAGCAAACAACAGCAGCTCTGCATCTGCTTTTATCCTGAGTAGACAACAGTCTCAGTTTGATGCCATGGATAGACGGTAATTATTAAACAGAACAAATTGTGTGGTGACTGAGCAAATAAGAGGCTGACAGAGAATAGACAAAACCAAAGTTCAGTTGCTCTGATCAATCTTATAAGGGCACAGCTCCCTCTGTTCAGCCTGTGCTTTGCTGTCTGTAGTTGATGAGACATACCGTCAGCAGGTAAGTGGTTAAAAA
>JAVQJL010098418.1:0-17439 GCA_036024295.1 Nannoperca obscura
AGAGAGAGAGAGAGAGAGAGAGAGCTGTCAGTCGGACATCATCGGTGGATGGAGTTTTAAGGAACGCAGGCTTTTCACACTTTACTTAGCCCCAGGCTAAGGGAGCTAACACAGGGCTAAAAAGTGCCGGTGTGAACAGGGCTAAAATGAACAATGGAATTTGCATCATGTTTTTGTTGTCCAATCACATGACTTCTTCGTCATGTAATTTCAGTACGTGCATGCTTTAACGTTGTAACCAAAACCAGCAACATTGAGGTAAGCGGTGGTACTTCCACATTCACAACATCCATTAGGCACAAAAACAGCAACATGTCCTTTGTATGCCACTGCTAAAACAATAGAGGCCGTATTTTCTTGTTCCAATGTTTTCTTGCTTTTTGATGTTTATGCTAATGGCAGAGCAGTCACACGTCATTATAGAATGTAAACATTATGTTCCAATGGACCTTAAACCCAGGGGAGGTAGAAGTGCAGTGTATACCCCTGGGTTTATCTTAACCCTGGATTAACAATGAGTTTGTGTAAGATTATGCAGTCGGTGAGATCTATATTTTACGGTTTAAAGCTTTTACAACAGTGTCTTGTTTCTTTCCTGTTAATGTGTTTTAAGATTATCTGTAAAGCTGAAGGGCTGCCGGTGGGTTTGGGACAAGGTCCTGCTTACCTGTTCCAATCAGAGAGGACGACGTAGATGGTCGCTCTGCCTCCATACTGGGGCCTGCATCATGATTGGCTACCTGTTGCTGGGTGGGCTGGACAAAAGCGGTAGTCTGGGTGGTGCTGGTTGGCTGAGTTATAGATGTGGGCGTGTTCACCAGACTGGAGCTGGTCGAGTGTGCAGCTGCTGCTGCACTCATCAGCACTGCAGAGAAACACGATTTTACACTGACCATCAGCTACAGTATTATCCAACCATTATTACGGAACACAGTACATTCAGCTTCTTTACAGTCAAGTTCTACTTCTCTTGCACTCACCCTCTTGGCTGTCAGTCTGTGTGGTCGGCATGACAGTGGCGGTGGGGGTCGGGATGGGGACAGTTGCTGGGGTGACCATAGGCCGGATGCTGGCACGGGGTGTGGACTTGCTACCAGGTGAGGGGCTTGGCTTGTTGCTAGGAGATGGAGTACTTGGGGTGGGGCGGATGTTGGCAGTGGGAGGGTCAGACAGGCTGGAGCTGAAAGAGAATCCGTGAAGTTACTACAGTTTTTCTTATATGCAATTAGTTTTTTTTGGATTTGTTCTATACTACTGTAAACAAATAGATTTATTAAAACCTGACTCTGAATACTTATTAACAATGTTTGGGAAGCTAGAACTGTCCATTGACTGAACAATACAAACAGGAAAAAGCCTATTTTCAACCACTGAGAATAGTTTCTGGTGAATTACCTTCCCCTGTCTTGGGCAGGACTCTTCAAAGATATCGGTCTCTGGTCTGCAGATCTGGCCTGATCACCCACCTAAGTACAGATACAAGTTTGTAACATTTCAACATGACATTGTAACACAGAAAATTAAGTCATGATATTACATGCGAAATGTATATATTTGGAGAAAAGGCCGTAATATTTTGCAAACAAAGTCAAAATATTTGGAGAAAAAAAGCCGTAATAAAGCAGGGGTTCAGAATGCTTCCCATTGAAAAGCTTAGGGAAGTTAAAGTTTGTTTAAGCCACTCAAACGTGAGATTTATGTCTCATCACAAGTGTTTTCAACTTTTTTCGACTTCATTCTCAAAATCTCAGATTTTTCCTCCCCTTCCCATTAATGGCTCTGCTACTTTGTTTCATTATTCAGATAGGCATTACACAAAAGAGACGGTGTCAGCCAGCGTGAAGATGTACCTTAGCTCCACTCTGGTCCTGGGGCTCCTCTCTGGGGTCAGAGTGGGCTTGCGTCTCTCTCAGTTCTCTCAGCTCTCTGTCCAGCCGAAGGAGTCGTCCTTCATACTGAGACTTAAGGGCATTCATTCTCACCTCTAGTTCCTCCTTACTCTGTTTCAGTTCTTCTATCTCCTGGCTTAGCTGCTCCTTGGCACCTGCAGGTTAAAGTATAGGTAACACATTTAAGTTACTCTAAAGTAATGAAACCGATCAGCTTTTTTGTTTAGTTGCACTTTGTCAGCATGTCTGTGTGCATAAGAAATTGTGGAACTTACTGTTTAGTTGGTTGATTTTGGTCTTGGCTCCCATGAAGACCTTCTTCGTCTTTTCCTCTTTTTCAGCCATCTGCTGTCTGAGCTGCTCCTCTCGGTTCTTGCCGTCAGACTGCTGTAAGAAAACAACACAACACGAGTGGTGAATGACTAATCAAGAATATTAAAGGGGACACATTATGCAAATTTCCAGGTATATACATCTATTTAGGTTTTCTACTAGAAAAGTAGTAAAAGAAAAGTCTATTTTTGATGATGTTCAGTCCTGTTTGACTCAATTTAATAGGGGTGGTGGAAAAAAATGTATTCACTCAAGTATTTTATTCAAGTAGCATGATTGTTTTCCTAAAAATGATTTTTGAATACATTTTGATTCCTGAATTGCAATTATATTATATATTAAAAAAAATTTTTATATTATTATTTGACCACTTTTCTTTGCAGTATAGCAATGATGCTGCTGAAATAAAAGACTGACGTGATGTTTATTGAAATGACATATGATATACAGTGTCTAGAAGTGTAGGATTAAACCACTGTCTAGTGCTAAAACTTGCAATACAAATTGCAATAAATCGTAATATTGAATCGCAATACATATTGAATTGGCAATCTTAATATAGAATCCAACACTACAACTTCAGTTGGTGTTAAAATCCCTATTTTCCAATGGCAGAGTCACCATGAAACCATACCAAGCTCTCAACGGTCCCAGGAGTTGAAATAGTCCTACTATTACTATCATAGTATTATTGATAACAATTCGTCATTCAAATCACACACTGAAAGCCTCGTCTCAAGCTGAAGATTGAGATGATATCTATATATCTCAAGAATGCAAGAAAAGTGACATTTTACATATGACAACCGGGAACAATCACATTTTATCACTTTTTTTTTGCTTTAAAAATAACGTAAACAATTAGACAGAAAACAAATTGAAAACTATTTTTTATAAATTGACTATAACTAACTCTACAATGTTTTAATGCTGCCCTCTTGGCTAGGTCTCTCTTGCAAAAATGTTTTATCAACAAGACTTTTACTTCCTAAACATCCTAAACCGCAGAAATGTTTGCTTCCATTTTAGCATTCATGTAAGTGGGTAAAAGCCAAATCAAGCTAAAAATGTACTGTTAATGCATGGGTTTCAATAGAGAATCAATACGGTTTTATTCAAAAGATTTGGGGAAAGCAGCATTTGGAGGTACCTCTTGTCTGAGTTTTGCCAGCTCCTCTTGCAATGCCTGGTTAGCGTCACTAGCAACATTAGCATCGTTGGCCTGGATGGACTGGGAACTCTGGTTCTGGTTGGCCTGTGTTGCTCGGCTAGCTTCATGAGCCTGGTTAGTTTCAGTTAGCTGCGCCTGCAGACGCTTGATGTCTGCTTCACGCTCACCAACCATCTGAGGAACAATAAGGTCCAGTAGACAGTGTGTAAGTGAGACATTTAAAAAACAAAGAAAGCATGACACAGCTCATTCATACGAAAAGACTTAAAATGCTACAGTACTGTTTTATCAACACCATACATCAATGCACATCACTTGTGAATGAAGCGCTGTTTCTAGTTTAAAAAAAACATCAGTGTAAAGCTTTTCCCAACCTTTTGCAGGCTGTCCAGGTGGCCTTGAAGCTCAGTCACCTGTAAAAAGGTAGGCACAGATACATTACGTATTAGTTTGCACAACAGAACCCAGGTTTTAATAAAACACCAACCATTTGGAAAGTTTGGGGGGTTTTGTTTGTGTTTACAAAAAAAACCCAGACTTCTTACTTTTCTGATACTACAGAGCATCAGAAATACATGGGGGTAGTAGTGCAGTGCAAAAACGTGCAATGTGCAAAAAGTGATGCACACATTATGTAGAATGTCATTTATTTTTAAAGAAAAATATATCAAGTTAACAACATCTGCTGGTTTGTTTAAGAGCAGAGTTGTCACTGCAGTTAAAATGTCACACTGCCAACAGTCTAATGTAACATGTAATTTTTTGTACTAGTGACAGTTTTTGCATAAACATAATTTCAAAATGTTATATGCGTTTGATTTTTAAATTTGATTTAAAAACTTATCATATAAAGGCCACTTGCATCAGTAATGACATTTGAATGGCTGTTTAGCGAGGGCAAAGTACTGGTGAATGTGGTACCTCACCTGAGTAACTGCTGTACTCCATTAAAACATTGAAAACCTAAAACAATGATCATTGTCCATTTTGTAGGAGACACAAGTATACATGCTATCTAAATGTAATTATGTATAAGTAAATATATACATAAATATAGGTATTGTTTAAAAACAAACACGGCTCCTGACCTTGCTCTCGGCTTGGCTGAGAGCAGTCTTGAGGTTGTTGACTTCCTGGTTGTGGCTTTGTTGACTGTTTTGGTGGGTCTGCTGTTGCTCTTTCTGATTAGTGAGGTTCTGCTGAATGGCTTCTTTAGCCTGCTGGAGCTCCCTTTGCATCTGCTGAATCTGGTTCTGACGGGCTTGAGCTTGAGACTGAGCTGATTTTAACTGGTTCTGCGCCTTTAAATTAAAAAGGAGGTGGTTAGACTTGTGGGTAATGTGGGTCTGCTGTCGGCTGTTAAATTTCTTTTGGTGCTTGGTTTAAAGTGACATTCATTACAATGAGGATCAGCATGACAAACACATGAAATGTTGACTGTAAATCTAGGAATTGTCATCACAGAATGACAGAAGTAATGAAAACCTGCTGGGTGTGGGTTTTGGCTTGCTGAAGCTCTTTCTGACTCTGGGTCAGCTGGTTCTGATTCTGCTGCAGTTGAGTCTGGGTCTGAGACAACTGGGACTGGACCTTAAGAAGCAAAGAGGTGACAATTGAGCCAGTGATTGCATTCTTTCTAATGTATTTTCCTCACCATATGATTCTACATGTAGAGCTACTTAATGTACTTCCAAAATTGGTGTTATTACCATCTAAACCTCTCTAAACAAGTTAACAGCAATTAACCCATACTGAGACATCATGCATTTTTGGCATCATGGCTGGATCAAATAAAGACATAGTCGTAACTTAGATTAACGTGAATCTGCTACAGTACCTGTTTCAGCTGGTTCTGGTTATGTGTCAGCTGGTTTTGGACCTCCTGGAACTTTTCCTTGGTCTGCTGGTTTTCCTTCTGGGCCTCCTCCAGCTCCTGCTGGGACTTCTGAGCCTGCTTGGGGAAAAATTAATTAAAGCTCCTGACGCTTCCCGTCTGCTTTAAAGGGATCAGAGCCATTATGTGTAAATTATGTATTCCAGCCATACAAAATCCTGAGTTGTGTGTCCTATAATTAGGTTTTGCCTAATTTTATGATTAGATAACCGATTTGAAAAATTACAGATCTGTCTCTTCTTAAATTTTTTTCTAAAACACTTGAACTTGCTGTCTTCACTCAACTTTCTGCATGTCTCCACCAGAACAACCTTCTCAACCCCCACCAGTCCAAGTTCAAGGAGACTGCCTTCCTCGCCGTCACAGAGGAACCTTTCAGCAGCGCTTGACACGGTGAACAAAACTGAGGAGCCCTCAGGGTTCTGTTCTGGGTTTCCTCACATTCACTTCACCCACATGGCTTCCCTACCACAGCTATGCAGATGACACTCAACTAATTCTGTCTTTTCCCAGGTCTGAAACCCAGGTGGCAAAAGGAAACTCTGCGCGTCTGGCTGAAATCCCTGAGTGGAAGACTGCACACCACCTGAAGTTCAACCTTGACAAGACTGAGCTGTTTTTCCTTCCAGGGAAGGCATCTGCTGTCCATGAGCTCTCTATTACCATTGAGAACTGGATGCCCGTATACAAACTAGTATTTGCCCATCATGCTGCCAATGGCTCAGGCCCATCCTAGATCCAGGACATGGTCAAACCATACACCCCAGCCCGTCCACTACTCTCTGCCAGCTTGCATACAACTCCCCTACTACGAGGGGTGCTCAGCTACTGCTCAACAAAATCCAGACTGTTTGTTAGACATCAGGACAGCAGAAACTCTTCTCATCTGCACCTTAGCCTATAGAAAAAAATAATCTGTCTCCATTTTCTTGTTTTAAAATGTAGCACTCGAAGCAGCTTAACATATCTGATGAAGTCGATATACATTTTTTGTTGTGTCCAGGTGGTTGACAGCCCTTATTGTAAGTCACTTTGGATAAAAGTGTCAGCTAAATAAATGTAATGTAAAGGTAAGATCACATTACTAAGTGACTTTTCTGATCACTTGAAGCAGTTTTAGTCTGTGCAACAACAATAATCGTGTATGTTAACTGTATGTCAAACTGCGGGAGAGGAGTCTAATCTTGGCAATATGTGTCAGACTGTACATCAGATTGTGAGATGAATGTGTAGTAAAACATATCATTAAGATGAAAATATAAAAAAGTACATGAGAGCAGAGGCACGTCATCATCTTGCATCATCCGTCTGGACCACTCTCATGCTTGGGAAATGCAGCAAAAAGGTTTGTATACACGTGAGAATTTGGTCCTACATTTTTGACACCGTTAGAATTTTGAAGCAGGCTGTCTTTGGTCCCCAAAGCTCCAAATCAGCCATCGTGTAGATTTTGGATGTGTCTTACAGTGTGATGTAGGACCACGGTTTTAGCCACGCTTCTGTAACAACTGCCACCTTATGTCTCACAATGTACAGGCGTCTTTCCTGTACTTTGACGAGGCAAAACAAAAAATGGCTCTATCATTCTGTGACTGCTGATGTGTCGGTTTCTGGATTATCCTGATGATGGTACAGGGTGCACAGTTTTGCAAAAGGGATATGTGCAGACAGCTTTTTTTTGGGTGATATTAGAAAAAACTGTACATTCCCCCATCATCCCTCCCAGCTGTATTTCACAGCAGAATCCAGTAGAAGTAAGCCAGTCAGTCAGTCAGTGCAGAATATTGTCTTGGCTTTGGCTGGCTATCACTTCTGACAGATGGGTCTCTAATGTCAATGTTAGCAGTCCCGTTGCCCACCTGTTCAGACTAGATTAACTTGCAGCTGCTGGATCACAGATTCAATTCAGTTTTATTTATATAGCACCATATCATGAAGTTATCTTGGGGCACTCTATGGAGCAGGTCAAGACCAACTCCCACACATACAAAGAACCAACGTTCCCACCATGAGCAGCACCAGGACACAATGGCAAGAAAAACTCCCTAAACAGAAACCAATGCCAAGAGGAATAAATGAAGGTGTAGATTACCTTGTTGAATGTTTCTTTAAACTAATCCTCTATCTGTGTATGACCATTAATGTAATACTTTTTCATTTGCAGTGGTTATGTGTCAGTTGCTCGTTGTAGCTACCTAAATAAGATAGTGTGGCCAAGTCTTAATATGGAACAGATGCCTGTTTGTAATTGTGTGTTCTCCAACACGGCCACCTGTAAACCTTTGTAATGTTTCTTTGCAATGGCTAAGCAAGTAAAACACTAGAAAAGGATTACCTTACTTTGATGTAATCCGTTTATAATATTGATTATTATATTGTTATTTATCTTTTGTTTACAACTGTGTTGTTGCTCTACTTCAACGTCAAGGACAAATAGTGATGCTACGTTTTATGAAAAGGTCTATTGCAAATTGTTTCATCTGGCACCTGTGATAAAATAATATATAAAACAAAATGGTGGTGCTCTTTCATTGTTCGTTGGGTTAATAAAGGCTTAACATGTCTTCCCTCACCTCCTCCTGTTTTTTCTGCGCCTCCTCTTTCAGTGTCTTCAGCTCCTCTCTGGCCTTGTTGAGCTCCTCCTGGGCTTTAGTCAGCTCCTGCTGCAACTCCTGGCTCGGACCCACTTCACTTCCTGCTTTAGTAGCCGTTTCCTCAACGAGCTGAAAAACACAATATACACACATACGTCACTATTTCAGTTTTCATCCATATTAAACTGGTCGTCTGCTGCAGCCTTTAACCTAAACTAATTCCACAAGTGCAGCCCACCTTGTCATGCCGAGCCTTGAGCTCCTCATACTGGGTCTTGTAGCGACGTCCAATCTTCTTGACCTGGGTGATGGTCTTGTTCTTCTCCAGAATGTCGTTGTTTTTTGTTTCCAGGTCTTTCTTCAGAGTGTCTCTCTCCGACGTCAGACGGGCCACAGAGTCCCTGAGGGCTTGCAGCTGAGACTGAGCCGAGTTACTGCTGGCACTGGATCTGAAGCAAACAACAAGAACATCAGTCAGGTTATTTTTAGAGATGCATCGATCAATACGCCACTGAGCATAATAGCTGCTGGAAGTTCTGCTCTGGTCAACTTAACAGTCAAATTACAAAAGTCAGATACAAACCACAGGACATTTACTACAGAAAGGACACCTACAGTACAGAGAAAATATATCTTATTCTATGATTAACAGCCAGTCTCTGGATTCAGTTACTTTACTAACTAACTAATACTTACTAACTAATATCAACATTTTCACTTAACTGTTTTTGTCAAATCTGGGTAATTTAATATTTTGGCACGAATTATTTGAAGCTGTGTGTTGCATCCAGCCTGAAGTGTGTGTGTGTGTGTGTGTTGTTGGAGTGGATGTTCTACCTTGCCAGTTCAGTCTTCAGCTTGGCTGTCTCCTCAGCTAGCTGTGTGATGCGTCTCTGCTGAGTGTCTCTCTCAGTGGCGATTTTCTGTCGCTCCTCAACATCGCCGTCTTTCTGTTGGCTAACCAGCTGCTGTAGTGGGACAGTCAGTCAAGTGTAAGTGAAACTAATACAGTAACTGGTAGAAATGTGAAGAAAAAAGGGAATACACAAGCTGTATTAAATATAAGAGTGACAAAACAGTTAATTAGGTATTAATTAATACAAGTAAAATAATAAAGCAGTGAATGAAAATATATGGACAGTTAATACAGATTAATAATGTGAAATATCAAAACGACAGTGTAGTTGCAGTAGGAATGAGAGAGACACACTGCAGTTACCTGTGCTTTGGCCCTCCAGCGTTTCAGGTCTTCCTCCAGTATCCTCTTATCAGCCTGCAGGGCGCCATTTTTCTCTGACAGCTGAGACAAAGAGTGATGCAGGGGGCTGATGTCTGACTGGAGCTTTGTAACCTGAGAGAGAGAGGAAGAGATATTATGAGGTTTACCCAAGTTTCACTCACAGCTAACTGGTAGAAGTGGTAGATAAACTCCTATATTGACACATTGTTGTTGTTTTTTTCAATTAACCTTTTGTATATACAACACAGCTCTAGAGTGGCATTTTAAGGTTAAAACAAACATGACATTCAAAGTAGGGTTGTATTAAAGCGGTAAACAGCACTGGGCTGTTGTCATCTGATTGCAGATCAGTGTTTAGAGATTCAATCGGGCTCTAACTAGATATCCTATTAGTGCCAGTTCCAAGTGCTACCCCTTAACAGTATGTGTGGTGTTCCTCAGATGTTTTCAGAATTGGATTGTAATTACAGCTTGTTTCGCACATTTATCTAAAAGTGACCAACATATACAAAATTTAGCAGACATTTGCAGGCTGAGTAGCAAACACATTCTTTATGTCTACAACATAAATATATTGGTTTGTCAATTTGTCTTTCCAGTTTTCTATTTAATCTTAGAAAAGTACACCTAATATGAGGAAACATTTATGCTCCCTGATGAGACTTCTGGTCAGAAAGAGGTTCAGGGAGCAAATCAAACTGAAAAGCAGCCACAGCTAACAAACCACGACATTCAACACTTGAATCTCACTTTAGCCTGAGCTTGCTGCAGCTCTTGCTCCAGTTTCTCTCTGTCCATTTTAATCATCCTGTTGGTTTCTTGGAGAGCACTGATAGTCTCCATCTTCTTCAGCTGTTCCTCCTGCTGGGCCAGCGTCTTCGATGTAGCCTGAGTAACAAAGAAGTACACCAACCAGACAGACTCATTAGAATAAACTATCATCTCAGGCCACTTTTGATCATTTTAGCCTCAAGTAAGCATTGTTTATTTGTTGAGGTTGTAGTTGGCTACCCTGCTGAAGGCAACAATCTCACTCGCAGCCTGAGACAGTACAGGTTCTTTAGTCCTACAGCAAATCAAACACTCACAAATATTAGATTAAAATTATTTTTTGAACCATTTCAAGTGAGGAACCATGTTCATTCACTGTGCTGTTATTTTTATATCTCATTTCATACACTGTCTTCCTTTGCAATGGAACAGGCATGGTAGTAAGTCGTTGTTCAAAGTAGTCATTGCATATTTCCCATATATGTTTTCGGTTGGTCATTCCAGAAAAATGTCTCCCCCCCTTTGGCAGTCACAGTTTTTTCTGACATTTGCCAGGGAGATTAAGTGTTTGTGGTAGTGCGTGTGTGAATGCATACGTGTACGTGGTAGCAGCTATTGCTCGTTTTCTCTCGCCATATAGCTTCAGAGTTGCTTGAAGTTCTCAGGTTCCCACATTTACTTTAGACAAAGGGATGGTTTTGATGCCGTTTCATGTCGTTTATCAATATTTACAGGTAAGCTGACCACTGAGCCCCCACAATTCCCTGTGTCTTGTGATCTAGCTCTAGTCCTCCATCACTTCGTACCTGCATTTTCTCCCTCTCAGCATTCAGAGCTTCCTGTAGCTCCTTCACTTCTCTGTCTTGGTGTTCTACTCGCTGTTTGTGGCGAAGAGCTTCTCCCTCAAAAGCCTCGCCTCGAGCCACAGCAATTTCTTTCTCACGGCGCACAAACCTACAACCCACACACAAAGATGATAAATGGAAACAAGATTTGACTTATTTTCCCCTCTGTTTCTACATAATTTAGTGTGTTCCATGTTAACACTCTCAGACCTTTATTATACTACACAGACGTCCTTGGTGTTGCAGTAGTACCTGAGTATTTCTAGTATCTGTTCAGTGGTCTTCCCTTCCTCACTCAATGACAGGTCAAGCTGTAGCTGCTGTTGTTGCTGCTGCCGATTCCTGGAGGCCATCTCGTCCATCTGTTGGTGCAGGAGTGCATTCTGCTTCCCCAGCTCAGCACAGCGACGATTCTTACTGGACAGATCCTCCTGAAGGAGAGTCAAACTGTTAGGATCAATACGAAACAACATTCTCCTAGAGTAGCGTTTCCCTAAGTGGCGCTTTAAGACTGCCTGTGTGTGAGGTGATGAACACCACAAAGCTGTGAACAGACCCAGGGATGCCCAGTTTCTTCCCTCTTACCCCTCTTGGGTTAGTCCTCCTACCTTCAGCTGCCTCTCCACGGTGCTCCAGCCTGCAGTTTTCTCCTGCAGGAGGGAGGTGGTCTTGTTCAGCTGCTCCTCTAACTCCCTTTTCCGTGCTGCATCTTGCTGGATTCTTTTCTTCAGCTCCTGCAGGGCCTCCACGTCAGCAGCATGAAGCATTAGCTCTCGCTCGTACTTAGCCTGCGCCTCTCCAGCTAGCTTCATCTGAGAGGAGGACAGAGGGTAGACTCATAGGTTATTCACGTGTGAGGTTTCGAATGGAGGTGAAAAGTTAAATTCTAGATACATATGCTAACTGGTAGAGAGTGGGGAAATGAACCAACATTAGAGTGTGAGTGTGTGTGTTAACGAACCTGCAGCAGGCTGTCCTGTATGGCCTTCTGCTCCAGTGTAACAGCAGCAGCAGATCTCTCCAGGGCCTCCTGTTGCTCTGCCTGGCTGGCCTTCAGACTGCGCTGCAGCTCACACACCTGGACAGGCAGCAGAGAAATGACTAGAGAAACAGTGCAACTGAAGCTGCTAGTCATGGCTATCCAAGTTGAAACATAAATCATACAATTTGAGTCATTTATTAGGTGAGTTCTCTGTGCACAAAATCTAAATGCAAAATGAAAATCTAATGAACAAACTAACAGAAACATGACCTAAAAGGAGTCTTACACACGGACAAGTGAAAGACAAACTAAATCTAAAAAACTGTCAGAATGTGACAACATAAAATGCAGACCCTGGGTGCAACAGGCTTACTTGTTTTTCCACTGCATCCACAGCCTTCCTCCTCTCCTCTTGCACCTGCTCTTTCATTTTCTCCACCTCTAAAATCCTCTTCTCCAGCTGCTTCTGCACTTCCTCCGACTCCTTCAGCCGGATCTCTAGAGGGGAGCGAGACTAAAGGACCGAGGAGGGTCAGTTTTACTCGTGGAGGAAGAGTAAAAGTGCATACGGAAAAACTGAGGATGGTGTTGAATTACTAAGAACAATACATACCTCCTTTTCTTTCTTCAGACTGTCTTCCAGAGTCAGCACCACAGCCCTGTACTGCTCCACAGTAGCATTAGCATTCTTTAGCTGCTCTGCTAGCTCTCCCTTCTGTTCCTCAGCAGTACACAGGAGACCTTTCATCTCTGCAAGCTCCTGATCTGATTGGCTGAGTTGCTGGGAGGCTGCTGGCACTGGAGAGTGTACTGAAGGTATACAAAGACAAGAAAAGTGGTAACGTTCATTGTTGCCGTATCATCTTTACAGCCATTTTCCAGCAACAATAAAGTGACACTGTTCACCTCTTAGTGGTGCTCTGAGGCTTGAAGCTCTGGTAGTTGGGGCGGTCATGTTGCTGGAGGTGGAACCAGCCTCGGAGGATGCAGCAGAAGCCAGCTGGGCCTTCAGAGCTTCCACCTGCTTTTCAGAGCTATGCAACAAGTCCCTGGTCTTCTGCTGCAAGGTGTTCTGAGTCTCTAGCTGTTTCTTCGCTTCTAATAACTGAGTCTGCCCAAGAGGTGGAGGTAAGAGAGACAAAATGACATGCTGTGTCCGACAAGACCTATTTAAAGACATGGATTAAATGTATATACACTACACATACGTCCATGGTGCGCCCAAGGGCGTGTCTCTGTGCTACTTCCTGGTCCAGCCTGGTCTTCAGTGAAGCCACTTCTGCCTCAAGATGCTCTATCTTGTTGTTCAGTCGCTGGCGAGTGTCTGTCTCTGTACGCTCCATAGCTAACTACACCAATATGAGAGAGGCGAAATAATTAAAATACATTAATTTAAAGGTCCATCTGAATGTTTGGTAACCTATAAAAACAGAGACTGGTACAACTGTCAAATCATAGCGTATATAACAAGATGACACAGGAAATTCCAGTAAAGTCATGATTAGTAGGGGTGACCTCGACTATATGACCTAAAGAGATCTGGCTGCAGTGGCTGGAAATGTGTTTATGAAGCAAAGGATAATTTCATTCAGGCTATATGGGGTGCTGAATGTCTGATTGTACATAGAATTGATTTCTCCCAATAAATCACGATATAGCAGAGACTTTTTTAAAAGTGAGAGGTGTCGATTGTTGAATCGAGAATAAAATCACTGCTACGATATGGTACCTGTATCGTCTTGAGGTTGGTGAGCAGCAGGTTCTGGTTACGTTGCTCAGCCAGCATGGCCTCCTTCTCTCGACTGAGTCGACTCTCTGCTTGTCTTAATATGTCTCTCTCTTTAGTCAAGTTCTCGACACGCACCTACAGACACAGAGGGCAAAACATATAACTTAGGTAATAATATAAAAGGTAATAAGGAAGAAGAATTTCATTTTGGTAGTTTCACATTCACCAAGAGAAATTGTGGTTATGAATGGATAAAAACAAAACAGGACAAGGCAGATATGGGCAAAAGCAGAGTGTTAAAATGGCAGCTCTCATTTTGCTAGAATAGCATATTTCATGTCCTATTACTTATCCAGCTGAGAAAGTAACACTGACCATTCTGAGTTCATACCCCTCTGCTCCCATGTTACCTGTCTCTCTGTACTGGCGCCCCAAATAAAGCCCAACTGTCCCAAATAAAAAGTTAAAAATAAGGTTTTATTCTTCCTAACCTCTTCGAGTGCCAGTTTTTCGTTGGCCTGGCGCAGGTCCTGGCTCATTGTGTGGATGATGTGCTCATGACGTTGTGCCGTTGCAGCCATTTTCTGGTTCCTGTCCTGTAGGGCAGAGATCTCTCTGCGGTAGGCTGACACAGTCTCCTGGAGCATCTCATACCTGACACACACAGCAAACATATGCTGCATAAAAATCACCATCTCCAAGAACTTACCAGTGAGGCAGGAGGAGCAGCAGCACTGCACGTAACAAAACAAACCTCTTGTTGCTGAACTCTAGTTGAGAGGTCAGCTTGGCATGGCTGGAGCCAAGTTCTGTCAGCTGCCTCTGCAGCCTGTCGTTTGTTTCATTTGTCATCCTGTCGTTCTCCGCCTTCTCCTTCTTGTACAGAGTAAACGCGTCGTTCAACTGGGAATGTAGAAACACACACATCCACTCAGAACAGCTTTCTTTTCCCCCTCATTTCACATGAAGATTCAGATGAAATGCAGATTTCTGTGTGGCTGTGTGCAGATGTTTGTGTGCACCTGTTTTAAAGCAGCTTTAGCCTGAGCAGTCTGTGCTGACTCAGCAGCAGCAGCTCTCTGAGGAGTAGAGCGAGTCGCTGGGAGTGAGGGCCTGGCGGGTGCAGGGTGGGGTGAAGAATCTGAACCTGCAGACCCACATGAAAACCTTATTCTGTAAACGGCATTACACAGATAGTTCAAAAGTAATTCACCTTTAAAGACCCCTATGTGCTGGTGTTTCCATGTCACCTTGAGGAGGCAGGCTGAAGCCGGTGCTCTGTGTCAGCAGGGCCTTGTACATGTCTCTCTGCCTGGCGCTGGAGTCAGCCAACTGTTTCTGCTGGTTCCTCTGCTCTCTCAGCTGCTCCACCTCCTTCTGAAGCTTGTCCACACTGGCCTCCAGCTCTGACACACTGAGGGGACCCAAGAACACACACAGCTAATGTTTCATACATTTCAAGCAGCTTCACTGCTCATCTATAGCAGGAAAACACAACTGAACACAACACATATGCATGGATGGGTCCTATAAATGTGTCCATGATGACAACATCTGAATTGACTTGCTGTGTGCAACAGGGCTGGGAGATTACATCAAATGTATATCAAGACATATGATCAAACGTTCCTCAAACAAATGTAATGTTTCTGAACATTCACTTTATTTACTAACATGAGTTCATGTGTTTCCTTTCTCATGTCGGCACACGATGAACCTGTTTGATTCCAGTATGTGCAGTTAAATATAGTTAGAGTTTCATTAAAACCCGTCATGTTCACTTAGATTTTCATTAACAGATTCATAATGTCTGTATTTTCATTGTAGAGTTATAGAGCATATTTGTAGAGCGATGGCACAAAGCTCATGTCACTCAGCTTTTCATTACTCTCTACTTGCTCCCTGCTGCTGCTGCCATTAAGTTCAAGAGACTAATGCTTGTCTACTAAATGGCCAGTAGCACGACATCGACATGCCTGAACTCCCCCATTCAGGTTCATGAGCTTTCTCGTACGACCCTGATCTCCTGGGGCTTGGGCTGTATGTGATTTGGACGTTGCTTTGGGCAAAAGCGCCTGCCGCTAGCAGAGTCAGTTGTTGTATCAGCAGAGGTAATAGTAACAAACAGTAACAGCACTTATTACCGCGCAGATGTTATTTGGCCCTGCTGTGTGTCCTTCTCCTCCTCCAACTCCCTCAGCCGTCCCAGCAGGCTTTGGTTCTGCCTCTGCAGCTCCTCCACACTGCGGAAGGACGGAGTGCGCTGACTAATGACCTCAGAGGTGCTGGAAATGTTGGCAGAGCTGCCGTCGTCCTTGGTCACCTGATTTCCTCTGGCTTCCTCCAGCTCCACCAGAAGAGCACACACCTGAGTGACACACAAGAGCATGACAGCATCTGCACCAATCAACACGGAGGGTCGCCTTTTATTCTCTATTTGAATCATTGTTATCTCCTGTGCAGAATAGTTAATCAGTTCATGTAATTGTTAAATGACTTGAAGCAAAAGAATTCCATCAAAATAGACCTGTCAGTTGTGTTGGATAAGGAAATCATAGTTTCTTTTCCTACTACACAGTGTGCGTGTACCTGTGCAGATGTGTCCTCTAGCTGTCTCTCTGTCCTCAGTTTGTCTTTCTCCATGTTGTCGCAGCACTGCTTCCCCTCCTCTTTCTCTTTCTTCAAACTGTAGATGGCCTGTTGACAAAAAGTTAGAAAATGCTTGTTAACCTTAATAGAATGTGTTTTTTCTGGGGTCAAAAGGTGAAATAAATTTACTTGATACACTAGAATGTAGACTTTGACAAACACAGAAGGAACATGGACTTCTTCCGGACCGTTCGAGCCTGCTCCAGCTTGTTGCACAAGGAGGCCATGGATCTCTGCATGCTCTCGTACTCCTCTCTCTGGCGTTTGAGGACAGGAGCCTTGGACTCAACCTCCTGGACGATCTCATCCAGAACTCGACTCACTCTCCTGGTCTCCTGCTTCTCAAGCTGAAGCTGCGTCTGACACTCTGCATATGCATTATACAGCTGAAAAGGAAGAGGAGGAAGAATTCATACTTGCTACAGCAAATACACAAATATCATGGTGTGTCAGGTAGACCAATCAATCTAAAGACATTGTTTTATGGTTGCAGAAAGATAAATTCTACAATTCAGTGGTGGACAAATTGCATATACCTTATACGCTATTTAGTGGACTGTTTGGCGCGATGGATTAACAATCTTAATCAAGTTCACAGCAGGTTGATTTTCATATCTTACAAAAAGTAGTAAAAGCCAATCACTCCCTTGAATGTATTTAAAAACGTACACAATACAGTTAGCTGGATTAAAAGCCGCACAACTTTGAGTCCCAGGAACTACAGTCTATAGACCCGCAAAGATTAGATTAGCTAATTTCTGCAAAGCTGTGGTATTCTTTCTTATGGAACTCCATTGTGTTGAAGCACAATGAATCAAAAACAAACTGGTTTGCAGCTGCAGATTTTTTAAATAGTTGGCCGAAACAAAATGCTGTGAGTAAGCAACCAGTCACAAATGTAAATGCAAGCCCCCCCCCCCCCAAACTTCCTGTACTATTTTTTTGGTGTGTGTGTTCAAGTTCAAGTTTAGGTTTATTTATCATATGCAGTTAACACAGGGTAAACATGCAATGAAATGTGCTGGACGAGAATCGGTCAAATCAGCAGAGCAAAAATATAATACATGAGGTATAAGAGTAGAATTTACATTAAAAAGAGCACCGGTATTTACATTTACAAGACTAAGTTCAGGAGCAGTTATACCGAAAATCAGCAGTTTTACATAAAGTGACAGGTGTCAGTATGTTGCACAAGTGAAAGCAGCAAGTTGTCCAGATGACATGTTCACGGTTAAGATTTACAGTGTTATGGGTTAAGAGTTCAGTAGCTTGATGGACTGATGGTAGAAGCAGTTTTTGAGTCTTGTGGTGCAAGCAGCCAGGCTCTTGTACCTCCTACCAG
>JAVQJL010098422.1:0-18878 GCA_036024295.1 Nannoperca obscura
CTGGGAGAACATGGAGGAACACTGAAGAACATGGGAACACTGAAGAACATGGGAACACTGGAAAAACATGAGAATACTGGGAGAACATGGGAACACTGGAAGAACATGGGAACACTGGAAAAACATGGGAACACTGGGAGAACATGGAGGAACACTGAAGAACATGGGAACACTGAAGAACATGGGAACACTGGAAAAACATGAGAATACTGGGAGAACATGGGAACACTGGGAGAACATGGGAACACTGGGAACATCTCGTACCTGCAGATCTGTCCAGACGATCGCATCCGTGCGCTTCATTAAAAGTTGCCGTGCAAATATTCGTGCACGTCTCCATCCTGTCCGTCCGCACGGCGCCGCTTCAGCTGCACGACTGAGACACGGCTCTCCAGACACAGTGTGTGTGTCCTCCACACACACACACACACACACACACACACACACACAAAGCCATCTCTTAATGGCTGTCAAATCCCCTGGATGGAGTGATGGAGAGATGGAGGGGTGGAGGGATTAGAGAAGTAAAGTGAAGCTCTCAGATCAAAGCGCTGAGGTGGAGAGGTAACTTGGAAACACACACACACACACACACACACACACACGGCATGGCAGTGATCAGAAGTGCACATGTTGAGATGGATCAATACAGATCACAACATCTTCCACATCCAGCCTCGACTGCAAATGTCCCTGAAACCTGATTTTTCTCTGAATGACACAGAAATTACACAACGGGCTTTTAACGGCGCTGCTTATGAAACGCGCTCAGCTCGTATTAAGAGACCACGTGACCTCTGAACTGAAAGTGGGGTAAACTGGGTTTTCATGTAACCTCTGTTGTTACGGCTAAAGTGGAGCCCATCTGTGGAGGCAGGACATGCAGGTCAGACTGTCTCTCTGTGTCACACACACACACACACACACACACACACACACATGCCATACCATAATGTCTACACATCTGGTTGCCATGGTTTTATTTATATATCATAACAAAGTTTTCTCAGGGCATTTGTTCAGTCCACGAGCAGCACCAGGAGACAACAGGACACAGAACCAGACTCTGCAGCTCCGGAGGTAGAAAGCACCTGAAGGAGAGAGAGGACACAGCAGGTGGAGGAAGGAAGAGAGAGAGGAAGAGACCGACACTCTGGTTCTGGGTCGTCTGGGTGGTTCTGGGTTGTCATGGTGGTTCTGAGTTGTCTGGGTGGTTCTGGGTCGTCTGGATAGTTCTGGATGGTTCTTGGTCGTCATGGTGGTTCTGGGTCGTCATGGTGGTTCTGGGTGGTTCTGGGTTGTCTGGATAGTTCTGGATGGTTCTGGGTCATCTGGGTCATCTGGGTTGTCATGGTGGTTCTGGGTGGTTCTGGGTCGTCTGGGTGGTTCTGGGTTGTCTGGGTTGTTCTGGGTCATCGGGGTGGTTCTGGGTCGTTGGGGTGGTTCTGGGTTGTCTTGGTGGCTCTGGGTGGTTCTGGGTCGTCGGGGTGGTTCTGCTCACCTGCCTGCAGCCACACTGTGAACAGACCGGGCTCCTCCAGGTAACATTGGGCCTCATCACTCTTTGCTCCAATTAATCCATTGACCTACTGGTTGATTGATCACAATGAGATCACTTTGATCATCAAAGCAGTTGCCAATTAATTAATTGTTTCAGCTGAACTTGTAAAAACTGCTGAAACTGCAGATTTGATCAAATGAAAGTAAAGCTTCAGATAAATGCAGTGGAGTAGAAGAAGAAAGCTGAATATATATAATATACCGTAATATATATAATATAATATACCGTAATATATAATATATGTTATATTATAATATATTATATAATATACCGTAATATCTAATATAGTGCTGGTGTGATGTGTCACTCCTCTCCTACAGTGGGTACAGAAAGTATTCAGACCCCTTTAAGTTTTTCACTCTGTTTTATTGCAGCCATTTGCTAAAATCTAAAAAGTTCATTTTATTCCTCATTAATGTCACTCAGCACCTCATCTACAGAAATGTAGAAATGTTTGCAAATGTATTAAAAAACACAAACTGAAATATCACATGGTGATAAGTGTTCAGAGCCTTTGCTCAGTGTTGAGTGGAAGCCTTCTGAGCTCGTACAGCCATGAGTCTTCTTGGGAATGATGCAACAAGATTTTCACGTCTTATTTCTAATAGTCTGGGAGTCCTTCATGTGTTTTTTGGCAAACTCTATGCAGGCTTTTATATGTCCTGCACTGAGGAGAGGCTTCCGTCGGGCCACTCTGCCACAAAGCCCCGACTGGTGGAGGCTGCAGTGATAGTTGACCTTGTGGAACTTTCTCCCATCTCCCTACTGCCTCTCTGGAGCTCAGCCACAGTGATCTTTGGGTTCTTCTTTACCTCTCTCACCAGGGCTCTTCTCCCACGATTGCTCAGTTTGGCTGGACGGCCAGGTCTAGGAAGAGTTCTGGTCGTCCAAACCTTCTTCCATTTAAGGATGATGGAGGCCACTGTGCTCTTAGGAACCTTGAGTGCTGCAGAAACCTTGGCCAGATCTGTGCCTTGCCACAATTCTGTCTCTGAGCTCCTTGCGCAGTTCCTTCGACATCATGATTCTCATTTGCTCTGACGTGCACTGTGAGCTGTAAGGTCTTATATAGACAGGTGTGTGCCTTTTCTAATCAAGTCCAATCAGTTTAATTAAACACAGCTGGAGTCCAATGAAGGAGTAGAACCATCTCAAGGAGGATCAGAAGAAATGGACAGCATGTGAGTTAAATATGAGTCACAGCAAAGGCTCTGAATACTTATGACCATGTGATATTTCAGTTTTTTTCTGTCAAGATGAGGTGCTGAGTGACATTAATGAGAAATAAAATGAACTTTTTAGATTTTAGCAAATGGCTGCAATAAAACAAGGTGGGAAAAATGTAAAGGGGTCTGAATACTTTCCGTACCCACTGTATTCCTGCAGGACATCAGAGGCAACAAGCTTCTGAACGAGATCCAACAGGATACGATGTTGTGACATTAAAATACTTTTCTTGACAAAAAGAGAAATATTTTTTAATGACAGTAGCCCTGAAGCTGAAGCTGCATATTTTCTTAAACGCTTCAAGTCACTTTCAGATGTGTTACCTCTGTTTGGACATGTCTTTGCTACTTGAACCTGTTCCTGTCAGACGGGACGGTTTCAAACAGTAAAGTGAAGAAGAGTTCACATCTTTCTGACAACAAACTGTTAAACACGTGGTTACTGCTGGTGAAGCACAGTTCCAGTAACGCTCGGCACGAACGTCAATAAACACACATGTTCCCTTTCACCCTATAAGCACGCACACGCGCACGCACGCACGCACGCACGCGTTTATGGGTTAAAAAAGACTTTGAGCAAGTCTGGAAAATAACACTGAGCTATTTCTGGCAACAGGAGACCGCTGAGCTCATTATTTGGAGCCAGCTGCAGAGTCGGCAGTGGAGATGTGGGTCAGGGGGGCAGGAGGACCAGGAAATCAAGACTTGTTAAAAACAGACAGGAGAGAAGAGCCTTCTCAACTCATAAAAGGAATATTTAGCTAATCTGATAAGATATTTTGAAGAGTAAGCTTAAATTACAAAACAATTTCAAACTAGAATTAATATAAAATAAGGTTCACAAATACATAAGTCTCCTCCTGCAGTTTTTGTTTCTATCTTAGCACGTATACGTTGATATGATGCATCTGTAAAAAGCCAGTAGTGTCCGATATCATCTGCCTGTTACATAGACTGTATATATAAAGATGGCCGACGTGACAGCTCCCCAAAAGTGAAGCCAAAACAGTTGAATCAGCTCATTCACAGCTACATTAGACAAATCCTGACAGAGTCCACGAGCACCCGTCTGTCTGCACGTCATTCACCTTGAAGATCCTCCTCAGAGACACAGACCGAAACACAAAGACAGATGGCCGTGTAGATACCGAGGATACGATTACCAGAACATTCAGAGACACACGGTCGTCCAACACAGGCCACCTGACGGCCACACAGAACATCCTCCTCCCAGCTTCCTGCTAGCACCGGGCGACATTCCACTTATATACACTTATATATCAGGATACGACAATAACCCTTTTGTCGATTCGTTCCAAGCAGTAGTGGTTTAGTTTAGAAGAGTTGCAATTTGCTGATACTAATTCAGATACAGTACTCGAGACTCCAAACCATCATACTGATGCCAAAACAACACTATATCATATAATACATGCTCTTTAGGCAGCAGAGTTTAGAGGCTGAGGCTGCGAACACGGCGAGCTGGAGGAGAAATGTTCTTCCAAAAGGCCTCTAGATGCCGGTTACAAAACAAACTACACCTGCTAACTACTCTTAAAGTACAAAACCTTCTTTTTATAAATCTTTTAATGCCTAAAATGGAATGAATAGAGATAAAAGATGTTTTTAAAGATTGATAAAAAACTAAATTGTCGTCAGATGGTAGCGGTTTACCTGCCTGCGACCAAAGCACGGGCTGCTGGTAGGAGTGAGTGGACGGGCCTGCAGAGGGAGGACGGTCATGTTGCCAGGACTGGAACAAGTTCAACGACTGATACCAGATCTGATCTGCCAGTGAGACCGTGGTTCACTCTGCACCAGCACTTCACAGGCTGAGCTCCATGGGAAACTACTTTCAGACAAAAAAAACCCACTGAGGATACCGTGCCAGCTGATTTCCTCTTTAATAAAACCTGCTGCGCCTTCAGGCGGTTAATACGTCTCAACAGACAGACTACAAATGAGTGTGAGCCATCCAGGTGGAGCACAGCACTGGTTAACAGATATTTCTGCTTGCTAAGGGGTTTGAAACAGACCTTAACGGTATTTGCTGTGGGTTTGTAGAAACGTGCGGGCACAGAACAGATTTTACAGCATATGCTTTACACAGGGCGCTCCTCAATAATGAACTGGCAGAGTCAGAGGGGGCGAGGGGAGGAAAGTGTGGAGGAGGCGTAGCGTTTGGTATCATTAGGAACTCATTATGGCTCCACACTGGGTAACCACGAGGAGAGAGGAGACGAGAGGAGGAGAGAGGAGACGAGCAGCCGAAGGTAGTGGACTGTTCAGATTTAATGATCGGGACAAACAGCCTCTGCATCGGTGCATTCAGTGTGTCCAGCCTTGCCTGAACGAAAGACTTCTGTTTCACTGGGGTGAAGATAAATAGAGGCAGGCAATGTGCTGGGGGGGGGCACCGTCACAAAGAGCTCTCTGTGGTTTCACGGGAACAGCCTTTGGCTTGGGGAGGAGCCAGTGGGCCAGGAGGTCTCGCACCAGAACGCCGAGTCTTGGACCCGATGTCCTGGGAACACAACAGCCTCGGCCTGTTGGGTAGAGCTGAGCAGACGCACTGAGCCAAACCTGCCTGTTCATCCCACGTCTCTTTGGGCATCAGTGTAAAGCAGGATGGCTCAGCGAGAGGGAAAGGATTCCAAGTTGCCGTCTGGCATGAATCACTGAATCAGAGCATATTTATGCAGCAGAGTGGAGATAATTAAAGGCCCCGGGGCTTCAGCTCAAAGCTTTCAGAGTCACTACACAATCAAACAAGTCTCTCCACGAGCATCATATGAAAAGCAGGCCCTCCGAGGCAGACACGAACAAAACACGAGCCCAATATCTGAACGACGACGGCTGCAGCTGCTCCTGGGAGCAAAGCCAGCAGCGCCACAGGTGACTGCTCCAGCTAACCCCCAAAATACAACGGCTGGATCAGGAGGAGGCCAAACCACAGAGACACACCCTGAGCAGGTGTGGGAACGTGACGCAGCATCGTGAAGGTGCATTAAGTAGAAGCCACAACAAGCAGCTTGTATTCTCATTAAAGTCAAAGCTCAGCTGCACCTCAGAACAAGCACAGCAGCTCCGAGTGAGTCACGTTTATGGAGTGTATGACCTTTCACAGAGCAAGATACAGAGTGTTTCACAAAGGCACAAGTGTTGAAGATAAGACCATAAAAACGAACATGCAGCATAAGGGCCATTTAAATAAATAAGTCTTCAGCTGTTAACATGTTTATAGGACGTGTCGGAGTCACCACGCCCAAAGATCGGGCACAAGGAACAACCAGCAAGCCTAATAATATTAGCTGATGCTAATAATATTACCAAAAGGAAGCACATATAAAGCAAAACAACAAGGAGCCTCTTAACGCACCCTGACAGCACAATTCAAACCCACAAACCAGCCCTGCGTCAGGGGGTTTACAGACGATGTGTGGACGGTGCGTTCCTACCTGAGCAGAGGATGCCTTTGTGTCGGGCGCAGGAGAAGTCGTCACACTCGCAGAAGCTGCCGTAAATCTTGCCGAACTCAGACTCGTAGCACAGACACTGGTTGCAGCTGCACTCCCCCCGCCCGCTGCAGACCTGCTTGCCCTCGGCTTCCCGGCAGGCGCTGAGGTGCATGCTGCTGGCATCGCCCTCCTGGCACTCGCAGCGAGCGCCCAGGTAGCCCGGCTCACAGTGACACGTCCCACAGTTATAAGTACCTGCAAGGGCAAGAGTTTGTTTTATCGGCCTGACTCTGATTCTGCAGGATTACTCAGCTACACCTACAGTCGCACATTCCCTTATGATCATCTCAAGCCTTCCAGGGAGAGCAGTACTTCCTGAATCTGAAATGTTTCCTATCAGATTTGAGTGTTTTTGGTGTTTTACAGCCCTCATTACATCTAAAATGTGTTTAATTTCATGTATTCCTACATGGAAATGGTATGATATAATGCAATATGTCAAATATCTATATAGCTCAAGTTTTAAAAAATATGGTTAATGTATAATCATTATCTCAACAACAACAATAACCACCATCTCCATAATCATCTGAAAGAAGTCAATTAACAGGGTGAAAGTAGGAGTTTTCCTTAGTTACTGAAGTCAAACTACCTTTCAACCTGCAGCAGCTTTCTGTCCTGTGTGATTTACAACAAGGCACAGCTGACATTCACAGGGACTTTGTGGACGTTTCCTTCTGCAGTTTAATTAACATAACAACACCGTCCTCAGGCAGAGAGAGAAAAGGCACATTAGCTGCTAAGTGGGGATTTTTTATGTGTTTGTTACATGTTTTTTTTTATTATATCCAAAATCAACACATAAAAACGGAATATTAGGAGCCCTCGTCATCCCGTGCTGATTTCCACATTTGAATGCATTCAAACCAAAATCTAATAAAAGTGAGTAAAACGTGTTGTTCTAATCTATTCTTATTACTTTTTAAACATTCAGTTCCCTGTAATTCCCGGTGAATGTGCAGAATGAAGTAGGCATGCACGATGTGAGAGGAGCTACCTATGGAGCTGCAGATGCTGCTGTTAGTCTGCGCTCTCTGGCTGCAGCTGCAGGCACACTGATAATCCACAGCCACCTCCAGACGGTCTTTGAACCCCACCGGCTTGATGGTGAAGCTCTGGTCAGGGCTGCGCTGAGGGCAGCTCCTCGCCTCCACACTCACGTTGAACGATACCTACAAACGAAGGGGGGGGGTGGGGGGGGGGGAGTTGTGTAATTAGAAGGGAAATGTACAAACATGATGTTGGAGACAAGATAGTGACTTCCTGTTTGTAATTGAGAAGAGTGCCGGTCAAGTTCAGATGATTTAGGAGATACAAGAGTAGATTTTTATAGAATAGCAACATCACAATGCTTCCAAACCACAACCACCTCGGCTTCCATGTTTCCAAGTGAGCCTACAGTCTCCATACAGACACGCTGGCCTGCGGATATGAACTACACATGACCCTGTGTTATGTTTACACCAGTGGGCTTATTTCACCCAGGGAGGACGTTCCGGTGTGCAGCTTTGCATGCACAGAAAGTGGGACACGACACAAGACCTACACCCATTTGATTGCTCTGAGGAAGGAAGTCTGGACAAGCAGAGAAACCCAACACCGTCCGTGCTGCTTCTTCTTCTCTTCTGCTGTTTTCCTCAGACTTACTGAAACACAGCAACCACCTCCCCGGTGTCTGTTCCACGTGGAGCTCAGGGCTCTCTCTTTCAACTTGCCTCCACTTTAACAGGTGAAATTATGCAGCTAGAAATGTGCATAACTGGCTGTTTTCACCCCAAACATCACATTTAAGAGTGTGATAAAGTGCACAGCGGACAGCAGCACACGTTCTACTGGTTCGCTCTGTGCTCCTACTCATTTGACCGTGGGAGGTTTACTTTAATTTGAGCCAGTTCAATTACAGCCAGTTCAGATAACCCCTGTCCTTCTGTAGCTTTGCCTCCCAGTTTTTAGATACAGATAGATAAAGTATACAATGTTGTGGAACGAGTGAGGAAAGGTTGCAGATTCCAATCTATTTGGTTCTGATATCAAAACCGTTACAGAGGGGAGGCAATATTCTCTGCTTTGAAGCAAATATCCCACCTCGCAGCACCTGCTGTTCTTGGCAAAAACATGTGTGTTTGGATCTGGATCTCTCCCTCCCCCCGTCCCCTGCGATTCCTCTGCAATTCAAGACCAAGTATGTCACAACGTGGGCAAGGCCTGACTCGTTGGATAAGATCTGGCGCCCGTCAAAGTGCGTCCACTAAAAGGGTTTGTTTTTGCCACCGACAACATCCTGACAAAGATCCACACAGACGGACCATTTAAAGAGAACGATCCTGCTCGAGGAAAAATAAACATACGTTTCTAGTTTAATGCTCAACTTCCCAACAGCACACTTCCCAAAAATGCACTCACACCCATTAGGTTTTACTCATCACAGTTTTCAAGCAGGACGTGTCTCTTTGGAAAAAGCAGTTTAGACAAAACATCCCTGCATCATCCTCAACTTTGAGCCTCAATACGCAGCGCTACACCACACACACAGAGCACGCACAGAGCCATTTCAACTCTGCATCAGGGGGATTTTTACTTCAGTCCAGCATGCAACACGAGGATTCATGGCACAGGAAGAGCCTACGTCACATGTTGCCCGGGCGGGAAGCTTAACGAGTTAACAAGATTTACTGTAAATGTGAGGCGCGAGGAGGCCGGTTCACCCAATCATGTGTCTCGTTTGGACAACTATGAGGTGGTGGAGGGGGTGAAAACTTGGTGTAACAACTGAAACACATTAATGATGGAGTTAACTGATGGAAAGGTTGACAAGTGGATCTCAAACAGAAAAAAAGGACTTGAACCTGTTCAGCTGTGTCACAGTGCTCAACGCCCCCCCCCCTGCCACCTTTGTGTGAGGTCATTGAGATGCAGCACGAGGCTCGATGGCAGGCTCACACGGAGACACATCCTCAGTACAGACCTGGAAGCAGACTGAGCTGCTACCCCCCCCTCCCCCCCGTCCTTTCACTGCTGAGGATAAAAGACATGAGAAGCCCCCCTCCCCTCCACCCTCCTTTCCATTCACTGGTGTTATTCTGCCTCAAATCAACCCTCACCTCCTCCTCCTCCTCCTCCTCCTCCTCCACCCGTTCCGGGAAAATAAAGCAGCCGAGGGAGAAGCACGGGGGGGATTCGGGAGAAGAATTGCACCACGCTGAAGCTCACTGTGTGACCGCATGTATGAAGCTGCCCCCTTGCTAGCCTCGTCAATGGATCCAGGACTCAATACAAATCTTAACTGAGGGCTGTACAGAACACAGTGACCACCAGAGAGGGGCCTGTGCAAACCTCTAAGCAATTAAGATGTATGGTCTCTCTGTGTCACATGACCTCTGCTTCTGTTCAGAGATGCAGGAAGAATTACAAACTGCAGTTCACATGCACCAGGACATCGTCCTCCTGCCTAAAATGAGGAAATGGTGGATTTCTGTGGGGACAGAAAATCACTTTCAGCAAGGTCAAAGATATACAATGAAATCAGACAAGTGGAACAAAGAAAACAGAAATAATAACATCAGCTAAATGAATGTAATGAGGCTGTTTACATCAAATCCTGTGAGAAGAGTTGCCATGCAGCAACACACTCACAATCCCAAACTACAGAGAACACCAGGGAAAGGACAAACCCCTGCCAGACCTCGGAGGACATGTTCCAGTAAAAAGAGAGGGGTTGTGTCCAGTTTGAGTGGCACATCTATGAGCTTTAAGGCTCATCAGACACCAACTCGCTGCACGGCAGGTTGGAATACTATGAGACGGACCACACGAGTGACCGTCTCCATCCTCGGCCTTGTAACCTGTGAGGTGAAGGGTCAGCCGGGTCCAACATGCAGTGCCGTTGTTGGTGTGAAGGCAGCCTATAGCTGCATCTGCTGCTGACTGAGAGCAGCTGAGAAGCAAAGGAGCAAACCTCAGGAATGAAGAGCGTCTGCCAAGAGAGCTGCTGCTGATAATTGGACCTTTACTTCTTTTAGATAAAGTAGATATTAAATATTATCCATCATCATTAATACGCAGATATCCACACAAACAGTTCATTACTGTGGCCACTTCTCTCCACGGGTGCCAAAACGGTCTCTTTGGTTACAGTGAAGAGAAATATAACCCCCCCCACTGCAGCGCAGTTTGATTTCATCAGACAGGAACTCAGTTTAGGAGGGTTCAAAAGGTCACGCAGTGTTTGCTCCAGACTGCCAAGTCGCAACCGGCTTTCTTCAGTCATCGGCTGTGATTAGAAATATCAGTTTGAGCAGATCAGAAGGATTAGAGCTTCTCACATTTCACCTCAGAACTCATAATATCAACTATTTCTAAATACATCAGTGTTCCTGGATGCTTGGAGCTGTTCTCAGGTTAACTTTGTAGGATAGAAGTTAGAATATTTATTTTTATAGTGACTATGAGAACATTCGGACTGACATACATCAATCTGATATAGAAAAGTCATTATTCACCGTTTTTCCAGGACTTTGCTGCTTTGTGTGTTAGTGAATCATCTCTTCAAGATCTCTAGGTGTAGACCACCAGGCTGCTAGAATACTTCTTCAGGGACTTTTAAAGAATGAATAAAACATTCCTAACGGGACACAGACTCACAGTGTCTCCTATCTTCAAGTCGGCACACTTCCTGAGGCCTGGCAGCGGCTTCCCGTCCTGGCAGGTGGCGGTGAAGGAAAGGCTGATGTCCTCCGGGTGATCCCACACTGACAGCTCCACTTTGGAACGGATGTTCTGAGGAGAACGCACAGAGGTTTGTTGGTACATGTTAGCAACACTCAGGGGTTTAAAAACAGATTATTTCTGATGCATCCTCCCAGGTTTCTCTTCAACAGTGAGCCCAGGGTTGTTGCTGAAACTGGAGTCACGTCAACACGATGCCTCCCACACATTTATACTAAAACCAGCTCAATACATCTTCTCAGGCCTGGAACTCGGGTTGAGTAACAGCGTGGAAAAGAGTGAAACAAGAAGAATGCATTGCTTTGGTTAGGCACATTTTTTATAGTTAAATATACCAAAACCACAAGCGCAGTGCATGGAGGCAGGTTGCATGTGTGTGGACGTGAAATACCAGCTGCATCTGGCTCAGTGCAACATGTGCAGGCTCGGCCCGTAAGTCACTCATGCACATTTAACGGTGCCAGGGATAAATCAGGATCGTAAGCATGCCCTCATTCGCTCCCTCTCACACACCGATACTTTTCTAACCCATAACACAGTCACAGCATGAAGCAGCTCTGTGCCGCAGTCACACTCCAGCAAAAACGAGCCGCTCACACAAGTCTGGCAAAGCCCATCCAGCCTGCAACCCCAGAGTGGGGGATACAATGTGGCAGCTGGAATGTTAATAAGGCCGTGAGTCCAAGCCCTTCGGTGGAGCTCCCTCCCACACGCTGAGCGTGTCAGGTCTGCGTCTGACGCGAGCTTCTGCAGCAGAGACGCCGCCGCCACGGGCCAAAACAAGACACCGAGCCGAGGACAAATCTGCACACTCACACAGGAAAACATCCAGGGGAAGGTTGGCTACACCAGGCACGCTTCATTTTATAGGACAGGAAATCAAATGTGTCTCCAGTTCAGGGGCCAGACAGAGAGAGAATACATGACACATTATTAGTGTGTGTTTCCACTTCTAAAATACTTTAATGAGACTTTACATGACTTAACACACATCACGTCTAGTTAAACAGCCATTTAAACCCCTTTTACAACGGCCTCAAAGTAACAGTTTAACTTCAGCTGATGTGTCAAAGACAAACACATCAAACCTGGACATCATTCAACAATAAACTGCATTCTCAACATTTAAGCTACTTTGCAAGAATGTATTTATGTTGGTCAAGTACTGTTATTATTTTGCCTGCTAATGAGCCCTCCCCTAAATAGAGCTGCATTTAAGACTTATTTTCACTATGAATTAGTCTGTTTATTTCCGTGGCTCCTGACCTTCTTGGCTTGTGACCCGTTAAAACAAAGCCATATCTTCTTCCCTTCATCACCAGTGCTTTTCTTCATCAGGCCTTTTACAGTATTTCACTAGAAGATGTAACTAATCTCTTTTTATTTTTTAATTTATCTTGCGACCCCTGTTGAGGACCCCGAACCACTGCTTTATTCTCCCCCCCGTGTCACCTAGAGCCTCATTAACTGTCACAGAAGTGGGGAAGACGTTGCCTACTAAAGAATTTGCCTACGTTTTCCTCCCCCTCTTCTTACACACACACACACACACACACACACCTTTACTCACATTGTAAGCTGCGATGATGAGCTGAATGACATTCTTGGAGTCCTGGTCCAGGATCTCTACTGTAGTTCCAGGTATGAGTGCAGTAAAATTCTTTGGAAGGGAAGAAACAGATTAGTTTCCTGAATATTAAACGTGTGTGTACTTCAAGATAAAACGGTAAAGTAAAATCTAAAGTACCTTATAAATAACATACAGCCGTTTCGTCACTGCAAAGATGAGAAAGATGTTATTTTCTGCCAGTTTCTCCCCCAGAAGAGCCAGAGAGGGATAGTCCTGTAGAGAGAGATGGCAAAGAGGCATTGTGGGTATTTTTATCAACACAAACTGTATACAGAGCTAGCTAGCGGATGTTGACGCTCCGCTGACCGCAGCGTGGTGTTTACACTGCTCTGCTGGCCTTTTGACACCAGAGTAAAGGTTGATGCTTTCTTCTTTTACTCAGTACCACGAAGGAGGAGTGTGGGAGTCTTCCAGATCGCACTTTGAGATTAGCTTTTTTTGATTGGATGCAATTCAGTCCCCACAGAGACGCTTATTTCAGATGAACCATTAAACCAAAAAAAACCCCAGTAACTCCCAGTGATTTGTGTCAATTACCAATCCAACGCGCTTACTCAGAAACAGGAATGTGGAAGAAAGTGTCCCACAAACAGAAAGAGAAAGCACTGCAGCGTCTTAACAGATATACAAGTTTATTCTGTTATAAAAGTTTGTATGTTATTTATTGCTCACTTATATCTTGCTGTGTGGACTTGTGGGGGTCGGCTTTTAAAGACGACAATAAATTCAGTAGTTTCACCATGTAAATAAGCTGTATGTATTATTAAAAAGGCTGGTTAATATGACCACTGTTTATACATTCTCATGTTATGATATATTAAAAAACTCACTCCCAGACTGTGTACAAAAGTTTATTTCTCCCCAGTGTGTGAGAGCAAATATGATCCGAGTAATTGTATGTTTAAAATACACAAAGCTAAAAAATAAAAGGAAGGTGTGTTTCTATTGTTGGGGTTCAATTATGGAACAATGCTAATGCTAATTCTTCTTTTCAGAAGAACGGTTCACAAAGATGTTTCTGAGTTTCTGGAGCTTAAATCTAGAAGAACTTAGTTCAGACAGGGCTCCTACAGTTTGTACACAGTCAAATTCAAGCACTTTCAAGGTACCTACACCAAACATTTCCAGACTCACTAAGCCTATATCATCACATCTTAAATTGAGAATTTAAATTAAGGACTTTCCAAACTTTGAAGACCTTTTCCAAACCCTGTTATAAGCACTTTGCTTCTGCCTGTTCAGTCACTACTTAATACTGTGTAATGTATGATGACTGAACTTTTATTCAAGATAAATTCTCCTTGCAACAGAATTTCTACACTATCAATTAGTCTTTTGAAATTCCTCCTTTAGAGGAAAAGAAACCAGGAAAACTAAATCATAATTAAAACAAGAGCACATGATACGGATCCATTTTTATGGAATCAAGTCTTCTGGCATCAGAAACTGTATAAACATCTGTGTGAAAGACTTTCTTTGTGTGCTTCTGCTGCATCGGACATTAACATGTTTTAATAAAACCCACCAGCTCCTGATTAGCATCTAGTAGCTGGTGTTAACACCGCCCCACTGCACCTACATGTCCGCTGGAAGAGAAACACGTTCCCCTGGTACCTCTGCGTGCTCTGGAGATCGTGTATTTACAAGCCACCAGTCTTCTCTGTGGTTTTACTGGCAGCCTGCAGGTGTGGATGTGCGTATTGGCCCCTCCCTCTGCAATTACCACCGCAGGCTGTTGCTATGAATAAGCACACGCTTGTCGTGGCAACCATAAAACAGTCGCTGTCTACTACAGGTGAGATACGGAGAAGGAAACACTCGTCTACCAACTCTTTACTGCTTGTGAGCATGAGTCAGTCGGTAAAGAGGACGGGATAAACAGACATAAAAAGTCCTCAAATCCAGTGATGTAGGATTTGAAAAGAGGCCAAGTGGAGTGAGGAATCCTTAAAGACAAAACCCTCGTCATCAAAGAGGGTAGCAGACGTGTCTTTGTCATTCTTTGAAGTTAAAACGTCCACTCGCAGCAGAAAAAGCACCAAACAATGTAAATATGTGTCACAGTAGATTCATTTAAAGCTGCAGGGTGAAAACACAGATAATTCCACTTAGATTCTAATGTACACTATTTCTCTTAAGGGGACTGTAATCTTTTGATATGATTATTAACTTTAAATGATCCTCACTGCTTTGTTTGAGAGTCAAACAACGGGCAGGGCAGCCCTCCTCACCATCTCTGTGGAGGCGCTGTACTCGTTCTTGTCGTTGAGGTGACACTTCCCATCGTGGGGCTGGACGAGGCCTCCCAGCCTGCCATCAAGAGCCAGGTGAGGTACGTCGTCTGTGGCGAACACCAGCAGGTGGTAGGCCTCCTTTCTCCAACCGATCACCTCCTGTTTACAGCGTGCAGCAGATTAGCACCCAGAAGACGTGTTTGGTTCCTTCTTGCTTGTGCAGGACAGTTAAATCTAATCTTTTACAGTAGCTGCTTTATTTCATAGAGATGGAGACCTTCTTGGCAATAAAAGCAGCGCGTGTGAAGTTACAGATGGCAGAAACAACATATCAACACATGCGTTAATGCCTTCATATCCTGGGCCATAATGGATATCTTATCACTTCCCACAAGCTTGAGAAGCACTGATGCAGAGTGCAACAGCCCGGTCCTGGCAGTGGACAGAGTGCTGACTAATGCACGACACTAAAGAAACAGTTCAGCCACTGAAGAGAGGGATTCTGTCCTTCTTTTGTTCATTATTTGGCCTGTGTGCAGTATACAATAGAGCTGTGGATGCCCTGAACAGAGGCCTTTGTGCAGAGTTGTTACAGCACAACTGAAAACACGCTGCAAGAAGGTTGAGCTTTGCATCTAGACACACACCCATACACACACACACACACACACTGATGACCATTTCCTGTTGTTGAGGAGATTCAGTAAAAAAGAAAGCAATTATATGTTGCAAGGAAATTAACTTGTGGACAAGGACAAGGCGTGTATATTCAAAAACAATCACAGCCAACAGAAAAAGTCCCAAGGCGGATTTTAACATTAGAAAAAGATGAATCATGATCATCGAACACGTTTCTTAAAAAGAAGCAGCTAATCAGCTAGCCTCATGCGGTTTCTCCCATTAAATACATACTTTACTATTTTATTCTTTAATTTACAACTTATTTGACATCATATCCGTGTGATACTCTTCACATTGAATTGCTGACCTGACTTGTACTGAATTAAATAAATGAATTAGAAAACTAGGATCAATAACAGGCCTCCGGCGGACCAGCCTCCTAACCAGTCAGCGTTTGAAATAGTGCCGCATGAGTAAATTACAAGGCAGGAGCTACTCGGAGGGAGTCATTCTCTTCCTGTAGAAAACAATTAAATTGGGAGGAGAGGAAAAGAGGGATATGACTGGACCTGCGAGAGACTCGTCCTCGTGTTTAACCAGCTGCACTTCCTGTCTATCCCCCCTGGTGCTTTTAATTAACAAGCCGACAGGCCAGACGCTTGCCACAGGGGCATCTCAGCAGCTCCACAGAGGCTTCCCCCTCCACCTGAACCAAACCTGTGCTGCCACTAAATGCAGCCGAGTCGGGGTTAAATAAGACAACTGCAGATAAAGAAATGAGACACGTCACCTTACAAACAGCAGCCTGCAGGATGGCGTCAAAGCCGCCCTCTGGTGCGTCCCGGTTGCGAGATACCATCTGCTTCTGCACCTCCTCGTTGAAGCGGTCCACTTCGTCCGTCAGCGAGAGGATGTGGCGGAAACCGAAGGTGGGGACGCAGTTGGGGAACAGTTTGTATCTGTGCACGGTGACAGACAGGTAGACATCAGGACGATCCTCAAACCAGCAAAAAGGTTTGGACAAAACATTATAACGCTGACTTGGTTTTATTATTTTAAAAAGGGGGTCCCTGGGTCAAAGTGTTGCTTTGATAAAATCAAAGTCCCACAAAGGCCGTCGTGTTGTATAAATGGGGGAAGCAACGGCAGAAGAGAGTTGTTTAGGGGTCTCATCTATCCCTTTAAATATTTCTCTGCCGCGCCCCATACACACACACACACACACACACACACACACACACAGTAACCTAGATGGGAAGTGATGCGCAATGGCAGGCGCTAAGTTAGTGCAGTGCAGTCCCTCCTCCGGGGCAAACATCGTGTGCCACAGCTTTTTACCTTCGCTCTATTCTGCTCCCTTTCAGTTCGCCCTCATCAACAAGCCTGAGGGCCGCGGCAGCACAGGGGCCATTTTGAAGAAGTGCTTATTCACTCTGCTTTATCACGTACGAAGCATCTCTTGTTCGTGCAGCTGCAGGATTTCTAACTATACATGATTCATGAATGTGCAAAAATAGAGCGTGTGGGTAAGAGTGAATTATTATTTGAGGATTTCTCTTTCACGACTGTGGCTCACAACAAATCTACAGTCTGTTGTAAACTGGGCTGACATACGTATATTATTAATCTATCCATTAGACTTTGAATGCAAAAGTCATCCCACTTCAACATGCAGTAAATCCTGCCGTTACCCACCCATTGCAGGGATTCTCCTGGTACTTGGGTGCTGTGTAGGAGAAGGGGGACATGTTTTTGTCCACAAAGGAACCGAAGCCCAGCCTGAAGTTGCTGGTGAGCTTGCCCATCTCCTGCGCCAGCTTGGTGCCCAAGTTACGGATGGTGTCCAGATCATCTTTCATGGAAAGAGAGAGGTCCATCAGGTAGTAGAGATCCACTGGGTAGTCCTCCACCTGCCGTACCTGCAGCCCAAACCACGTCTGGTCTCCTGGATGAGCAGGTGGAAAGACTGTTAGCTGGTGTATTCACAAAAACATGCAAACGTTTTTAACTGCACCTTCTCTCACGCATCTGCAGCGGTTATCCCCGACTCGAAGTGTTTATTCTCACCTGGCCGCAGGCTGAGAGAGATCTTCTGAGGCATGATCTGGACCACGTCGTACTGGGTCGCCCCGGACCCTTTAGAGCTCAGGGGCATGTTCTTCAGGACAGAAAGGCTGCTGGTGGGGTACTCAATGAACCGACCCTCGCAGCCCCTCTTCTGCAGGTTTGGACTAAAATCACACCGTGACGTCAGAGTCCGCCCCCTCCCAAAGTCCTGAAGGATGGAAAGCCACAAACCACAAATCACTGACTGTCATGATGAAGGGTTGAAACATGAGGACACACAATCATTACTTCACCTCTGTGGACACAGCACACGCTACACCACAGTGTGTAGATCCTGAAGGTACTGCAGCAGGTGAGCTTTACCTACCTCTTGTGCGCACCAGGCGCAACTGGGGTGAATCAGGAGGCACTCTTCACAGGAGGTCGCGCTGCCACCCATACACATGTTGAGACCTGAGAAGAGGCGAGCAAAGATCAGACAGTACTGGGACCGATTGATTATATACACACACACACACACAGAGAAAATTAGGGAGCACAGTAATGCAATCCAGTGTAATACAAGTCACAATGATAGTTTGATGTTTCAAGCTGTAGTTTGTGGTGTTGCATTGGAGTGCACAGTACATTGTAGGATGTTTCTATCATATCTATTCATCTTTATCTGTATATGTACATGAGGTGGACAAGGTGTTAAGAGACATCTCACTATTATATATATATACACACATATATATATATATATATATATTCCATTGTTTCCATTCCATTCCATTGTCTTCTTTCTAACACTGGGAGCTTCTCCTGCTTTTAAGTCACAAATACAGATGCTGCTCTGTAAGTATTGTAGCCGTTATGAAGGTGAGGACCAAAACATCACTGAGACTCTTTAGAGGATGTGGTCCCGATCCAGTTCCAAACAAACTGGAGCTTTTCGTCTGTGGTGGGAAAGTGATTCAACCTCGATCCAACACAACTGCAAGTACTCTTGCAGACTTTTCTCCTGTCTGGCTCCCCAGAGGTGGAACCATCTCCCCACATCCGTCAGAGATACAACTTTCAAGAAAAGACTAAAGACTCATTTGTTCCGGGAATTCAACAGCACTTAAATGACACATTGTTTCTATAAAGTATTATATTATATATTATATAATAATATTATATTATTATTATTATATAGCATATTGTACGATATTATAGTGGAACTGTATTTTAGTTTGAATGTCTTGTATGTGATAATGTACAAAGATCATCTGTTGTTAGATGTGATGCTCTTTTGGATTCTGCCATTGGCAG
>JAVQJL010098423.1:0-18946 GCA_036024295.1 Nannoperca obscura
TTCAAACCGAAAAAACTTTTCATACACTTATTTTTATTTTGAATACATCACTACATTTTTCAGACTTCAACATCAAAACTTGAACTTTCAGATTCAGATTTTTTTTTCGAATGAACAAAATTTATGACCTTAATTTAGCTCCACAGTAGTGTAGTCGAACAGGAATGAGGACGGAAAATCCCAAACAATCCATGAACCAATAAAGGACACATCTCCATTGCACTTAATTTTATTGACCACTAGATGTCCTACACGAGCACGGTGTTTGAATCAATTGTCGAAGCTTCAGCAATGCCTCAATCGGCCATCACTACCTAAATGATTTGATGCTAACTATGTTACATACTGTGCTTTTTGCTGGGCACACAACGACACTTGGCACACAACGACAACGACAGTTTGGCCTGTTAGCGAAGGACAAGGCAGATTCTCCCGGAAACCTATCGTGTCGTGTTCTTCTCCACTAAATCAAAATGATCTGTAGCGCCACCTAGTGGACAAATCTGAGTATATTACTAGTGGTTTGGCCTGGATGTGATTTGACTTCTCCAAAATATATTAAATATAAAACACACATTTACATGGTTGATCATTGGGTGTAAACCGTATTCTATATAGAATATCACTTTATTTCAAAATAATAACAACATGAATATGTTAGGCTACACTGGGAGAGACAGTAATCTGTGCTGAGAACTGTTGGGAGGTTTACAGTGCCTGGTTTAAATGTATTTTAGGTATTTTCAGCTTTATTGCCCAGTTTAAAACATTTGTTAAATTAAAGTAATCAAAAAGTAATCAAATGTAATAAGATACATTACTTTAATGAAGTAATCAAAATAGTTACATTACTTATTACTTTTTAGACAGGGTAACTAGTAATCTGTAACCTATTACATTTCAAAAGTAACCTTCCCAACACTGTCCGTAACATATGTAGTGGTGACACTAACAGCCAAACAGCAGCCTTTTTGTAATCATGAAAACAAATGGGATGACTTTTGTAATTTCGGATCTGTCCATCAAATTTGAGACGTGGGCTGCAAGGAACAATATAGCCACTGGGGGTCGCCAGAGATATTTTAGACTTGCAACAGTTTCCATATTTAGTTGACGTTTTCTGTCTCTTACAATCACAAGAATTATACTATCAAATGTAGACTCAGTTGATTGGCTTATGTATGAAAAGTGCCAGACCAACTGACCAACTTATTGTTTTCAAAAAAGAGAGTCATGAAACAAATCGTAAAGTTTCCGAGGAGACCCTGAAGACATCATACTGTAGCGTGGCGAAGGCGGACCGTGTGACGTCGAGCTGAGGCTCTGGCTGTTTATTGTTCCTTCCCCAGCACCGACAGAGAAAACCAGGCTAACAAGTTGTCAGCTATCCTTTTCACACCGTTCACGGTTAGTTTAACGAAGGTGTAACAGTCAAGACAGCCGACTGCACAAACCAGGGGCCATGGCGTATGCGTACCTCTTCAAATACATCATCATCGGAGACACGGGTAAGATGCAGCAAGTGCCAGCGCGACTGCCAGTTAGCATTTAGTTAGCTCTTAGCGCTTAGCTAACGGTGTATTTCCGCAGTGTTGGATAGTCCAATGACGTGGTAAAAGCAGAGACGCAAGGGGTGGGATGACAGCTTCAATTCTACATTAACATATTTGGCTAATGTTTAAAACACTGATATCGCCATAACATTATACATAGGCACCCTAACATAAGCTTTTCATATACTACTTTGTCGTAGGAGTTGTTGACACTGGTAGATGGATGTTGGGCCTTTTTTCCGTTTGCGTCGAGGGTTGGGGTGTTAGCCATAGTTTGCTAGCCCAGCTAACTGCCAAGCTAGCATTAGCTGTTCCACCAAATATTTAGTAAACAGCTGTCACGGCAGCAAATTAACGGTTCATTAGATATTGTTACGTTAAACAGATATTCATACTATCCAGTCATTTTTGTTAGGGGTGCATCATCAAATAACACAGTTGACATTAGCTTAGCTTTTTCTCACAGAAGGCCAGAACGTAAAGCCTCTAATATTCCCTAAAATGGCGTAGAGCACTTGTTATTTCTGACACAGACAGTCGTTGGATTTCCTTCTCTGTATTTTTTTAAGTACTAAATTGTAGGCATTTCTGTCGTGTAGAACCTGTGTGGAAATCCACTGGAGCAGTAACGTTAGTTAATCTTGTCATCTGTTTACTGTTAGCTGGCTGTACTGATGAGGGGCCTGCTCATTTAGCTTGCAGTGTGGCAGCAGGTGCATTTGCAATACTGCTATGTTATAATGATCTAGCCCCTGCATTAGCAGTCATCTGAGATTGAGTGATAAATGTGATTATTCAATAAAGGAAGTCCCAAACAGGTGTCTCCAGTCAAGTAAGCAACACTTTAATCATTATGAAGTATTTTGTACGTATTTCTGTGTTTACTTTGTTAGTATAGAAGTACAAACCAAAAAAGTGTTTTATAGTGAAGGTAATCAAACCACATTGGTAATAATGTGTACATGTGTTAATACATTTTAGGTATTCACTTTGGTGGGCTGCAAGTTTACTATGGTGTTATTGCGAAATGGGTTCACGTTTTGGTTGCTGCAGTTTGTTTATCTCTAGCTGAAGAGAGCTGCAGCCAATGTCTTGGATTGATCACATGTCGGCTTACACCAGTAGTACTCCATGTAGTCCCCTGTACAGTTTATTTTTCTACAACTTTTTTATGAGCTTCAATGCTTATTTTGATTCTTAGCAAAATAAGAAAGTACAAATGATAATTGCAATAATAAGTTTCTGTTTCAAAGTTCTTAACTACCACTCACTATCTTTTGATAATAAAACACGGGGGGGGAAATATCACAAATATCTCTTGTGGTGTCCATAACATGACATAATATTTCTGAGCGGCCTTGCAGGTCTACAGAATCTACTGTTCATATTCATATTTACATGTTTACATTTATGTACGAGGTGGGAAGGGGCTGCAGTTACGTTTCACAAAGATTGTTTTAATTGTAGAGATAATGTGTTTCGTTACTTAAAATTCTACAGGTGTTTTGGTCCAGTCCAGGCACTGGTGTATGTGGTTTAAAAAATATATAATGTTGGAAATTCAATTGACAACAACATCACAGATCGTCGGAAAAAATACACGAATAAAAAGAAGGAAAGACTGAAATGTGTCATGGATGTGTAGCTTTTGGCTTTCACAAACACAGTTGACAGAAAGCCATAATTGCACAGTACAGGTGATAATGATTTTAAAATTGGCTCACCTATTTCCTTCTGTTAACTGTTTTGTATTGCTTATCAAGGACCCCACAATTTATTTTGGAGTATAATTCAATTCAGTTCACTGAACAAGTTCTTAGGCAGGTAACATTTATATATCAAAAGGCACTGTTCGAATATGTTTTCCAGAATCCAGTGTTCATATTTTGTATTTTACGCAGTATTAATGTTTTTGGATGTGTGGTATGGCTTTTGCCACCAGACTGTGCCTTTGAGTAAGGTGAGAGAGTTATGAAGGAAGTAGTAGAAGAAGAATAACTTCCTCCTTGTTGGCACAAAGCTAGTCAGTTTTAGCAGCAGACAAATTATGCTGACGGACTCTGGCTTCAACACAAGACTATTCCGGTACAATCACAAGCCGGGATTAGAAGAGCCAGTCATAAGCCAGGAATAAATGAGCCAATTACATTGCAGAAATAAATTTCGCAGAAATAGAGGTATGCTTGCAGGCACAGTGGCTAACAGGCTTGTAGTTTAAGAGGAATAAGCAAAATACCAGTAAGCAAAATGAGTGACAGAAGAAAAGGCAGTGCCCATGACCATCTTGAAGTAGAACGAAACCATTGACAAGAAAGATCCCTCAACTTCAGTAGTTTGGAGATATTTTGGCTGTCTACCATCTGACATAAAACAGAGATAACTGTGCCAAAGACACATGCTAGCCAAATTACAGTACCTGTGATTT
The DNA here is from genome assembly GCA_036024295.1 of Nannoperca obscura. Classification (NCBI taxonomy): domain Eukaryota; kingdom Metazoa; phylum Chordata; class Actinopteri; order Centrarchiformes; family Percichthyidae; genus Nannoperca; species Nannoperca obscura. Next base: position 3,979 of record JAVQJL010098423.1, read on the forward strand.
TTGAAATGTTCTGTTGTTTGGCAAGTGATCGTCATGTTCTGACAATGAAGAATTGTTTAAAACAATTAACCACCTAATTTCTTCAACTTTCACCCAGGAGCAACAATCAGCTTTTGAACTTGAAAGAAAAAATGATTTGACATTTATTGTGAGAATTATCTATATCGACTGATGTGGGGGAAAAAATGTATGATAACGTATTTGTCCATAACACCCAGTCCTAGGTGCCGTTTGTATTGTATCCATCTTGTGTTGCTCACACTCAGCAAACCTCAAGAAGTAGCCTAGCTTAGAACGTAAACATCATGCACACGTTGTACGTCCATTATGTTTCACCACACAGTTGGCTCAGCCGTAAAGAACGTACTACTTACAGTCTGGAAGTTATTACCTGCCATCATAATGTCGAGGATTGAGTTTTAAATATCCGATTGAGTTTACTGCATCAAGACATAATCGTTCAAGAGAGGATCACGATGCATCTTAGAATCCCCCCACGCCTACACACTGCAATATAATCAAAGTAAATCTAAAAAAGGCACACATGCAGCACAGCAGTAACATAATCTTTCCAGTTAGATACCAGATGATATTGTCATTTGTTTAACATGAGCAATGAACAGCCCATGTCTCAACAAAAATCTTATTTCTTTGAGTTGTTAATAATATAGATATCACTTCCTGTATCCAGATTTGGACAAAAGGCCGACTTGTCCCACTTCTAGTTTCTAAAAGTTAACCAAGCCACAAGGCACCCAAATGCTACAGCTCTGCAAATGATAAGACCCAAAGCTGTTGGGCCTGCAAATATCTGAAGGAGTTGTCAGCTTGTTGGAGGATGTTACTACATATCACATGATTTCTGTCAACAAAGACATCAACAATAACAAAATCAACAATCAATATGGCGACCGGGATTTGATGATGAATTGTGTCTAGGAATATTATCTGTCAAATGTTTGACTGCTTTTTAGACTTAAATTACCTGCAGTAAGTCAGGTTCTGTTAAATATTGGAATAATTCCATAATTTGATAAAAGTTAGGTGTTATTCCAAATACATCCTGACACAAGCCTCATTTTTGACATTAAGATAGAGAAAAATACTTAATTTGCAAGGTTTTTTTTTCTTAAAAATAACGGTTGGGGGTAATTTATAAAAAAAATTCAGTTAAGTTTGTAAAATGGTAAAAAAAAAAAAAGTAACATTTACCAGAGTCAAACATTCTTTTTTGCTAAATATCTTTGAAGCTGTAGTAAACAGATTTCTTAAATATTTTATTTAATAATTTACCAAAATGTTATGGAAATTAGAAATTATTTTGACCTATTCTATTAGTGTTTAGTTTACTAAAAATTAATTGTTTTAGCATTGACCTGCAATATATGTTCTAAATGGAATGTTTTTTTACTGAAAGCCCCTTTTTATGTAGAAAAATACTAATGAGAAAATAAAAAGACTCAAATTTGTTAACCATGAAATTTAATCTTGCTTTAGAGGTACGACTGCAGAATTACAAAGTGACTAACCTGATCATGTTTATTCTTTTCCTTAATTCCTCTTGTTTTTCATCTGATTTTATTTAGCTTTACCTTTGTAATATAAGCTGTCAGGTCTTTATCTCGACCTCCTGCAGATTAATGGAGAAGCACTGGCTTTTATTTCACACAACGGGTGTTATCAGTCCTTCGTTGCCTGAGGCTAGTCATGGCCTACAGTAGTTTGACATATTTCAGCCGGGTGTGTCTATTTGTGCCCTGGTAACTGCTATGTTTAGTCCTGATACACCAAAACAAATACCAGTATATCCCCAATTTCCAGAATCCAGAATAAACCCCTGGTCTCCATGCTAGTCCAGCTGTATGGCAACAGATGCTTTACACAAATTCATTGTGTTCAGATTTCTGCCTTTAAAGGCCTTGGTTTTCCCTCGACTCGTGCAGTTGGCTTAGATCTGTGATGAGCACTACCACTCAGTGCCATTAGTTGCGTACACTTTTGATTCTGGTTTACTTTCCTTAACTGGTTCTTGTACCACTTTACCTCAGAGATATACCTCAGATATCTTATCTTAGTAGGTCCTAAACAGACGAGTATGTGTGACATAGTCTAATAAATTATAATCCAATTTATTTTTCTAATAATTCTAAAAACATATGTTTTAAAACAGAATATATATTTTACCACAATAATAATAACAACTATTTATATAGCACCTTTTTAAAAACAGAGTTTACAAAGTGCTTCAACAGACAGGATACCCAGAAAGCAATACAACAGAACACCAACAACAGTAAAACAATACCAAAGAAAGAAATTAAAATAAATTAAAACAGTAAAAGCAACAAAAAGAAGATGGAAAGATGACATCACATGAAAGCAAGTCTATGTTACTGATTCTGCGAGTCTCCTCCGGCAGGTCGTTCCAAAGCCGAGGTGCTGATGGCAGAAGTATGGTCACCTTTAGATTCAAGCATCAACTCTGGAACAGCCAGAAGGGCCCACCCGAGGATCTAAGGCTCATATGGGGTCAACATTTCTGCTATATACCTTGGGGCCAGACCCAGACATGCTTTAAAAGCGATCAATAAAATCTTAAAATCAATTCTAAATTAAACAGGAAGCCAACGTAGAGAAGCCAGGATTGGTGTGATGTGATGTCGTCTGTTAAAAGCTTAAAAAAAAGTTCATTGTGAAAGTTTTACTAAACATGTTAAGGTTAATGCAACTATAAAAACAATACTTCAGTCAGTTGAATATTCAACATTAAAACTATTGCATGAGAAAACATGAGCAAACTCTCCATTCGGTCACTGACCCCTTTTTTGAAGCTGATCCTGAGTCAGTTGTACAGTGTATGTATCTGTCCTAACTAAAGTTTCACAACACAAACCCTTAGGAGCCTACAGTCTTCTTACATTGTGTTACACTTCCAGCAACCACTTGTTAAAACTGTTGACAGAGTTAGTGTGTAACATTAGTTTGACTGTATTTAGACATGCTCACATAGGCTGTACTTACATCATGCATTTAGAATTCGTTTGTAGGCCCACCTTTGTAAAATGTGTGTCAATTCAAATAAACAAACAGCTGAACTAAAAATAGACATGCCCAATGTCTAATTCTGTCTTCATCTGATGGCTGAAATACAGTCACCCTTCAGTGTATTAATTCATGATAGCACTTCTCTTTGTCACATGAGGGTTTAGCTTTATATCCCGTGTATTAATCAGCACTCTGAGTAGGTTGTGGTTTGCTGAGCGTACTACATTTGTAATAACCAACAGGAATCTTATCCAGTAGTGCACACCCTTCTAATCCAGTAGTGAGAAACAAAGGAGAAGGTGGTGTTCTGACTAATGTATTACAAAAAACTGTTTTAAAGATAGAGATTGTGTTAGTTTCAGAGTGAGAGAGTGGAAGAAATGCTCCCCAACAGGAACAGGGAACATTGTGAATACATGGCCAACCATTTAGATTCCTAGAACACAGTAAACCCCATATTAGCGTTTATAAGATAGGAACCAACCACAGGGATGACTGTCATTTGGCAGCTCCAGAAGAGTGGCTAGAGATCAAAGAGAGATCTTGAAAGCACCTCAGTAGTAGTCATTTCATCTGGGCAGACTTCCTGTCAGTCTCCTCAGCAGGTATTGCGGTGCAGTCTGCTGACCTTGCTGAGCTTCAGGTTACTGCTGTAAGTGAGCAGAGCAGTATCTAATTTTCACATCACACAACACATCTGCAGCACAATCCATTAGCTGATGAATGTAAATTAAGTATAAGCATGTGTAACACATGTACAAAATACACAAAAGTGTACCTACACCCTTATATTACCCCTCTCTCCCAGCACATAAAAATACAACCAGTGAGGGAACAACTGTAGGAGAAGTGGCCTCATGGCTACATAGTGCGTGCGTCAGGAGACATGGGGAGACTGACTGACACTGATCTAGTCCTTTTTTAAATATAAATATTATGTAGACAGGTCCCAAACAATCAACTCAATGTCAGCACTGGCCTCACAGGTTCGGGGCTGACAAAATAGTAGATGGCGTGTTGAGTCATTTCCAACCCATGAAATGCAGGGTTTTATGAATTTGCTAAGAAATGTGAATATTAACACCAGCATTAATGTGTTTCATTACAGTACAGTCATAGCATTTAGTTTACAGCTCATAAAACATGTAAGTGTGCAGCACCTCTTGACAGACTTTCTGTGTAACAAATAATGGCAACAAGGGCTTTGCCTCGGAAATTGACATTAAAGGTCTCCCTTGGTGACATTTTACAGCTTCTCACCAGAAGGCCATAATTTCATGTTGTCCAGCGCTGCTTTTATTGACAAAATGTCAGTAAAACTAACAACCGTACTAACAGCCATACTGTGTGTTTAGTGCTAATTAGCTAAGATGGTGACCTGCTATTCCTGCTCAATATCAGCATTTTAATATTGTTATCAGCTGTAAAATTTCTCTTCCGTGCGTGAGAGTAGAAGACATAAATGCAACTTTTGTTAGATTGATGCAGTGCGAGCTCAACAGGCTGCACTGGGTGAGGAACACACAGGAAGACGGAACTGCATCTCGAGACCGTGGAAGTGTGCACCAAGGTTTCAGTCTGTTTCAGAATTGTTACAGCCCTACCCAGTGGGTCTTTCTACATTTTGAATGACTTATGCATGATAAGAGCTTTTGGTATGGTGAGGCTTTAATATCTATCTATTGATTGTGGGCTGCCTTAGACAGTTGGCTCATACATTGTACCACAGGCGTCACGCTGTTACTCCTTGGCTGGAAATAGAAAATTTTGCTTTGCTAGTTTGGTCTGTGAATTGTATTGTGACTCGTGTAACTAGTTTGAGAAAATATAGCTAATTGAAGCTAAATTGCTTAATGTTTTCTCCTTCCTTAATGTTACCCGTTGAGCTTCGACAGTAGAAGAGTGTATTGTAAGCAGGTGTCTGTTGAGTGGGTACACAAGTGTGATGGAAGTGACAGTGACATGATTGTGACACCTCTATTTAGCTGCCCCACTTGTGATCCCTCCATCTCTTATCATCATCATCACACAATCCCTGCACAGCAACGCCGCTGCCTGGCAATGGTAACCCTTGGAAACCATGAATGAGGAAGACCACATCCCTCTTTGTCACCTCCTTCAATGTATGTCTCTTTCTGGCCATCTCATTAGCACCATTCTCTTCTCCCCCTCCCCCTCCTCTCATCCATTGCTTGTTGACACCAGGAGGACTTTTCTCTCCCTTGCATGCGAACAAACACGCTTCCTAACATCAAGCCATTGTAGCATTAAATAGCATTAAATACATTTTTTCCTTTATCTCTGGGACATACTGTGCCTTTCTTAAAAGCTGCACATTTAAAATGGAAGCAGTTTTATATTAGACTGAGATTAAGATGATTCACTTCACTTTTTACAAATCCCCAATACATTTAGTGTTGAATAGACATTAAAACATTATTTCTCAAACAAGTACACACATTAGCCGTAGAAGTGACTACAGGGCAGTCAGCAGCATTGGTGGACTGGCAGGCAGGCTGAATTCATTACTTTTCTTCCAGTTAAAGTTCTCAATTTTGGTGATGTAACTTGATGCATCGTTGCTTCTATAACTAGTGTATGGATAAGTTTAGATTTTTTCTAGTCTCCCTTACATGCCCATTTGTACATTTAAAGAGTTATTGCTTGCTGTAATCATACCTCCTATAGGAAATGGGTGACAGAATCCAAAGTCGTTTTATTCTGTGCAAAATGCATTGAAGTTCAGCCAAAACTATTATAAGGCTTCAACTGTCTGAGCTAGCCAAATCAAGTGACCATTTTACAGAAATGCCTCTTTTTGTTACTATCCCACAAATAAGCCTGCAACAAATTATTGACTTAATCTATTAAAAGAAAAATTAATAGAAAAGCAGCAAATCTTCACATTTGAGAAGCTGAAAATAGAACATTTGATAAATTACTCAAAACAATCAGTTTTCAAATAAGACTTATCGTCTTAGCTCTACCGCACACTGATTTTGTTTTACAATATCCACTTTATTTGGCTGACTTAAACTGCTGAAGCCTCATATTGGCTTTGACTGATCTTTGACAGCATCAACTCATGAAGGACTGGATTTCCCCATCTCTTATGTTGGATTTAGAGACTTTTCATGGCCAACAAACAGGAAAAATAATTACACCGAGCAATAACTCAAATTTCAATCTAAATATGGGAATTTGAGTATTATTTAAGATATACTCAAACCCAAATTCATCTAAAAGCTTAATTTGGTGTGGTACACGTTTCCAGCAACAAATGATCGAAACACATTGCTGTTTCACTTTTGGTAATCACATTAGGCATACTGAAAATGTTTTTAGGGGTGTTCTCTGCTGAAGGTTGGAAGAGGCTGCTGTGGAGCTGCTGCACCAGACCTGTTTTGTGTGTCTAATGCTTTTTAGCATGTGTCAGGAAAATTAACAGCTCACGGTTTTTGTATGTGATGGCTTCTGAGAATCTGTCGACTCTGATGACAATATAGCATGTCCACACGTATTTCATAATGCTATTAACATTACTTTAGATTGTATAATTAAGTTTGCAGGCATCGTCTGATTTTTTAATCCGATGATCTGCTGTTTTGTATTGTTTGCATCGAATTCCTAAAACAAATAATAGCCAACCATTAAAGAAATGAATGTTGACAGATCATGACATGAGTGTAATCTTAGTCCATCTGAGTGTTTGTGGATCTGTGACGGTCTGCCACATTTAGAACTTAAGTGATATAGAGTAGTGAGTAGAGTGATGTTAATAATGAGCAGATTCACCAGTGCCCTTTTGGAAAAACAACAGTGCCATCACACATACAAAGAAGCCAGCTGGTAAGTTAGGTCACTATGTACATGTTACATGTATAAGACATGAATTGTTGTTGTACATCTGTAACTGCAGAGTGTTTTCACCTACCAACAGCAGTGTGTCTGCGCTGTGTGGGAGTTCACAGCTAGAAAAGTCATTGATATTATAATGTTTAAATGTGTGATTTATTCTTATCATATGAGACATCCTTAAAAATGATTGTGGTGGAGTGTGTGCGTGCTTGTATGTGTATAATCACTGTTCACATCTTCAATATGGTGTGTATTTGCTTTCCAGGTGTGGGGAAGTCATGTCTATTACTACAGTTCACAGACAAGAGGTTTCAGCCAGTCCACGACCTCACTATCGGTAAGAATTCCTGTCCTCAACACACTCGGCACTAAAGCAACATTATCACTCGAGATATATTTAACTCATAGTTTAGCATTTACTAATTACACACATGCCCCCTGCAAAATCAGAACAGCTAGTGCAAACAGGCTGAGAAGTTAAGCTAATTAAAGTCATTAGCTGTGGTGAGTTGTTCATCAACCTTTATTGCAATAAGAAATAATGTTAGAATGTTATGAACAACTATTGTAAGATTACTGAATAACAATTAAATGCTTTAACTACTTTTTCATACTGCTCTAGGATATTTCTCTAATATTCCCACAGATGAGATAAAATAAAATCTATTAGGATGTTCTCGTGGGCCATTGGTCGCATACTACATAACAGCTTCTCTGTCTTGCCAACTCATGTATGATCTATATACAATAATGAATGAGCTGTAAAGCAAACACATAAGGAAGACCACACCTGCTCATACATACTGTATTGGCGGGTGTGGTCTTCCTACTGCGGCAGAATAGAGCCCCACTGAAAGGTTGAATGGGCAAATTTTATTGTCTGACTTCTGCTTATCACAGCTCTGCCAGTTTTAGCGTGGATGTCGGCCAATAAGAAATCAAATAATATAATACAGAAATGCCAAACGTGTTTGTTTTTGGGAAAAAAAAGTTCTAATAGCATTTAGCATTTTCCTAATAAAAAGTGAGTGAAACAAGTGTAAATGTTGCAACCAGACAGTAACAAGCCTTCATCATACTAAATTACCAAATGCATCTGTCTGTTCGTCATCATTTATTTAGTTTAGCTATTGAATGTTTGAAGTTCCAGTCTTGATTAAAATGCTTTTAATCAGTTAGTTTTGATGGGGCCCTTTATGACTGAAGATACATAAGCTTATATGGTTTATTGATAAGCAGCAGGATGGAGTCAGTACCTAATGTGTGTGTGTGTGTGTGTGTGTGTGTGTGTGTGTGTGTCTAGGTGTGGAGTTTGGAGCGAGGATGATCACTATAGATGGCAAACAGATCAAACTGCAGATCTGGGATACGGTAATATATATATATATATATATATATATATATATAGGATTTGTTTATTGTGGCAGCATGTTCGTGAGTCTGTAAACGGAGCAGAAAAATCTTTAATAAATGACCTAAATGCAAGGCTGTAAATTTGTGGAATCTCTGAAATGCAGGCATTAGAGCTCTTGTTTGATTGATCAAGACCTCTAATGATGTAAATATAATTCTGAAAAAGTCATTTTGATTAGTGAATCTGAGAGATGTTTTTATATTAATATTTGAGCTGGAAAAGAGTGTTTCATTTCATGCTGATATATAAGGCATCTGGAATGAATTAAAGCATAAGATATGGGTTATTTTTGTTTTTTTGTCAATTTGTTGTTGACAAAAACATTCTAATATAATTTTATTGAATCAGTTTTTAGCATTTGCTAAATAACGTGTGATGAATATTTATAGAAAATCAAATTTATGACTGACATAACATCTCAGCACCATGGTCGTTCTCACCTCCTTATAAATTATGTATTCCATCTTACCTTGGCCTCATCACCATTTTCATACAGGTCAAGGAAGTCTGGGTCTGTCCCTATACTCACACATGTCGTATTTGCATTTAATAAAGTGCCCACTTATGTGACATGTTTCTGATAACTGCAGCAGTGCCCAAGAGCATGTTGAGGTTTATCAAAGCTCACTGGGAAACCTGATTAAGAAGAACATCCTGTCCCTGACACAAATACAAAATACATGGCTCAGTCCAGTTCAGATGCTTTGTTGGTCTTTTATTTCCTCATAATGAATACATAAGTAGGATCAAGTGTACAGCATCTGGTACAATCAGACAACCACAAGGAAAGGTTTGGTTTTTCCATAACTGTGTCGTGTTTGACAGTTGTTGATAATATTCTGGCTGAGTTCAGACTTGTGAGTTTGGGGTACACTTAGCTTCGAACAAATGTGCTGTGTAATTGCATGTTTTAGACATGGGACACAATTGCCTTTTACCTGCAGACAAGCACCTAATTGCTCAAACAGCAAACAGTGTTCGAACATTATATCCTTTTTCCAGGTCTGTCCCAACTACTGGGTCAGTGCACAATGGTTTCCTGTACGTGCAGTTATCCAATTGACCAGCAGGTGGAGCTAGAGCTCCAAGGAAAAACACAGCTCCAATCACGAGAGGGGCGGTAAGAGGAAAAGACCTACAACAGTGATGGTCGGCTTCTCAAAACTCGAACCAAAGCAGTTTTTCTATCCTACAACCTTGTTAACTGTCTTTACCTGGTTTTCCAGGAAGATGTGATGTAGTCCCTGTTTAGATGGTTGAAATGAAAGCCAGAAGAGTTCAGTGACTGTTATTGACTTACTGTACAATACACCACTACCAAATGTCTATAGAAACCAGTCGAATCATTGTGTGGCTGCACATGCCATATAAATAAGTGTGTGTATGTGTATTTTTCTGCACACAAGCATGAAGGCCAGATGGCACACAGACAGCGTTTCTCTCTCTTTCACCCTTATTTATCATTTATTCACTAATAGCATTACTGACTGGTTGACTGCTCCATGAATGCAGCCATCTAACTGGCTGTTTGCTTCACTGACTGGTCCTCCAGCTGACTGGTTTAATGTCCAACTGAACGGGTGTTTAGGTGTCTAACCAACTGGCTGAGTGACTGAATGACTAGTTCTTTCACTCAGTGACCGAGTGCATTATTGACCAGCAGACTGGGTTCCTGGGTGACAAACTGGCAGCCTGGTCCTCCAGGTCTGGTCTGTCTGGTTTTTCAGATGAGGTCAGAGCAGCACAGAGCTGCAGCTGCTAGGGTAGAGTGCTGTTTTGTTTTCTACTCTGGCCTGGATGCAACACAGACAACATTGTTACTGTACATCGAATGGAGACAGAGGATGAATAGACATGGCGGAAGGGGTGGTAAGAATGCTAGCTGGTGAAAGGAGTGATGAAAAGAGGGGAGGACCAGGGATTCACAGAGAAAGAATGAAAAGATGAGTGATGCAAGGAAGAGACAGTGGAGGTGAAACAATGAGGGATAATACTTGAATGGGGAGTGAACGAACAAGGTGACCTGTATATAAAACACACAGTAGATACTACAGGTTAATTTCAGATGAATCGACAGCTAATGTGACCATCCATGTTGTTCATACATTGGGAAACTGGGAGGTTAGACACATGAGCATAGAGAAAGAACGGGATTGTTACAGATAGAGAAAGAAACAGAGAACTCCATTGTATCCAATTACAGGCTCTGCTTTGTCCTGTCCTGTCCTTACCCCAGCTGACTGAAAACCGGGAGCTGGATTCTGCTAAAACAATCACAAATGGTGCATGAACATATATGGGACAACACTACATAAACTTGTAGATAACAAGGACTGGTGGGAGGATGCCCTGTAGGACTGATGACGCCTGTAAAGCCAGGGTCAAACTCCAGCAGCATTAGGGTTGTTAGAAAAGCAAAGCACCAGCAGGTGTCTGTGGCCATTTCAATTATTAAAAGTTCATTTTCTGTTTATTAATATATGTATGTGTTTCTGCAGGCCGGTCAGGAGTCGTTCCGGTCCATCACCAGGTCTTACTACAGAGGAGCAGCAGGAGCACTGCTAGTCTATGACATCACAAGGTAACAAAACCAATCAGACAGACCCCTACACACACATGCTTGAGATTGAGAAACAATGATAAGGCTGTGTCCTGACAAGAGCTTAAAAACTTAAAAATACCCATTATTCAGCCTGTCCCATTACTAGCATTCTATCCTCGCCATGTGGAGTTGTGAGCAGTCTGTGATGTTTATTATGTTTTGTAATTATGTGCTATAGGAGGTCACAGATGCCGTACCAGAAAGTAGACTGTCCTGATGATGGAGCTAGATTAAATTTATCACCAAAGTGATTACAGTTCTTCCTGAGTCATTAGGATTCATCGTCTGGGAACGTCTGAACCAAATTTCATGGCAATCTATCCAATAGTTGTTAAGAGATTACGTTAAGAGAAAAATGTCAACCCCATTGTGGCACTAGAGGAAAAGTCATAGTTTAGCTATCCATAAGCCAACACAAGAATGAATCGAGCAAAACAAAGGTTTTGCTGTCTTTACAGGCTCTAACTCACTGCCCTCCCTCACCGATCAATGCTCTCTCACCCACACAGGTCATTCAGTGGTGGAACAAATAAACGCAACAGCAGTTCAGTGCACCTTGTATTTGATCATATGTGCAGAAATGGCTGGAGCCATTTTTCTTTGAATGAAGGCTTATATCAGTGTAACTTTAGTATAACTGCAGCTGACGGACAGACAGGAGACACCATGGATGTATTCAGAAAATTAGGGGCTATTTCTACACTCCTTACTGACAACACTTCCAAAGGTGGTTTGAACAATGGCATTTCAATGCTTCTTGGATGCATTTACTTTTACTTTTGTTATTGGATAGCTATCTAATCTGCACTATGGTTCTATGCAAAATATATTGATGACCACTGGCTAGATTGACAAGCTATTGATCTTCATGGTCACCAGAGGTTCATTTTTAATGATTTTCATCATCCTGTGACCTTGTGTCCAGCACTCCCATTAGGTCAAAATGTCCCTTCCTTCTATAATTGACATGTTATTTTAACCCCCTGGGTGTATGTTCATATCTCTGCACAAATCAAAATTGTTTTGCATTAGTCACCACCTTGTTGAGAGGTTTAAGGCCTTAACCATGAACCGCAACGTGTTGGGTCATTCCCCATCACTGTCTTCTCTTATTCCATGACATATCAATACTATTGACTCTCTAATAAAAGCATAAAATGCTCCCAAAATACTCAAAGCAAAGAAAATTAACAGTTCACTGTTAATGGATGTTCTGATATGTGAAGATCACACAAACCTCCTCATTTGTAACATGCAATTGTTATTGAGGTCAAATATATTCTTAAAGAAAATGTACACAGACGAAGGTATTTTTCTGTTCATATCTGCTTTGGAAGAACATTAAAATCAAACTAGCTGGTAAGTCAAATGATAGGTGGAAGAAGAGATGGCGAGGTTTGAAATGGTTGTAAACCTTGCACAAGGAAGGACACCATTCACCATTTTACAAAGGAAAATGTTTTCAGTTTTATCAATGTGAACCTAGATTCTGTGCTTGTTTTAACAGAAGGGACACCTTCAACCACTTGACGACCTGGTTAGAGGACGCTCGCCAACATTCCAACTCCAACATGGTCATCATGCTCATTGGCAACAAGAGGTAAGATCCTTTTTGCTGCAAGATACATTACACAGCGATGGTTACGTCCTGTCCTACATAAGACTCAACCATCAACAATGTATGGCAGCCATCAGTGGTGTTTAGGAGCATTGTGCTGTATCACAATGGTTTGTTTATTTGTCCGAGCAGGCTGGGATGCTGTTATGCCTGGTCCTGGTCCTGTTCCTGGTTCTAACGTTACACTGTAGCTTGTGTTGAAAGTTTAATCAACCAAACTCTTCCACACTCATTTATGTTGAATATGACTGAATAAGATTGAAATGAGGAACTCAGATCTGCAACAAACCTACACTCATTATTCACAACACTTCTGGCTCTCTCTGTACCCGGGGTGACTTAACATAGCATTGTGTAAGATAAAGTTATGTCAAAAGAGGGCTGCTGATAGAATTGTAGACACATTGAAACTAATTCTACTTTTGTTCATATTCTATGTACTCTTGTCAAATGTAAATGAGGAAGTTCACTTCTGCAATAAACCTCAACTGGTTATTGACAACAGTGATGGCTCACGTGGTAACCAAGGTTACATAACAGTGTTGCGTAAAAAAAAAGATATGCCAAAAGGTCCTGTTGTTGATGAAATTGCAAGTACCTTGAAAATAATTTTAATTAGTTTGAAAACTATCAAATCTACCAGACAGACTCACACACTTGTCAGTGTTTTAAAGGTTTTCCTAAGAGTTGAGGTAGAACTGTTCAAGTTATTTATTTAGCATCAACATTCATTTTACACGAAGCTGTTATCCAGCTAGTACCTGCTTTTTACCTGCTGTTATCAGCAATATGCCGTCATGAGCTGAAGCTCAGATCCTTGTTTGATACATTATATCTGGTCATTTATATCACAGAATTTCAGTGCTTCAGACTTAAGTTAGCTTATTCTACAAATTAAGTAAAGCATCACTCTTCCTGCTGCACACCTGGTCATAATAAGCAGTGTTCTATGATACAATTTTTTACTTATGGCTGACCAGTTTTTTCCTGACTGGCATTGCATTAACATGTTTGTGTGTGTTTTAGTGATCTGGAGTCGAGGAGAGAGGTGAAGAAAGAAGAAGGTGAAGCGTTTGCCAGAGAACATGGCCTCATATTCATGGAGACCTCAGCCAAGACTGCCTCTAATGTAGAGGAGGTAATAATACACACACATAGATGTACCCATGCACATATTCATTTCCTCCTTGATTCAGGCTAGACTTTGAAAGTGACAGGTTGTTTGGTGTTAACATAGAATAATAAGTACCAGAAAATCACACAGTATTCTGGCATCAGTTCACTAACTGGTAGCTCACCTGAACCTGTCTGAGGTTTTGTCATTAGCACATTGTTCAACAGCATCATAGATACTAGGGTTACACCCATATATTGGTTTATACCAGTTGTGTATTAGAAATCACATTTAGTCTAATTAGTGTCATCCACCTCTAATATGATGTAATTTGACAACATATTTATTATAGAAATAATCAATAGCACGCAGAAAAAATTTCTACCATTTTAATGAGACATTTTGATTAGATTATACAACAGTATACATGAATATATCATGTATCATCATGTATAATGATGTTTTTGTTATCAGTACGTAGTAGTGGTCTGTTGTTTTCTATTAGGAGCTGGACATGTATAATACCATTTAGAAAGCATTACTGTGCTTACATTAAAATGCATATAGCAACAAGTAACATTTATAGATAAATATAATAAAATGCAACACTAACAAGATAAAAAAAAATACAAGACGCTGACATGTGGACTCACACAGTAACTAACTATAAGCCTGAGAAAATAGAAAAGATTTCAGTTTGCTTTTGAATGTGCGCACAGTTGCGACAGTTCTCAGGTAATCCATTCCTGTTTCAGAGAGCAGGGCCAAGGTAGCTAAAAGCACCCTCACTCATCTTATTCTATGTACAGATAGAAAACCACCACCTGATGAGCTGAGAGTTGTAGCATACATAATGTTAGCATACTAACATACTGAACTAAGATGGTGAACATGGTAAACGTTACACCTGGTAACATCAGCATTGTCACTGTGAGCATTTATTTCTACAATTCAGATTTTTCTCTGATAGAGTGATTGGAACAGATACTCCTTTGTCACAAAAAACATTCATGAAGTTTGGTTGTTTTATGACTTTATTATGGGTCAACTGAAAATGTTGGGTGTTTGGTGACTTAGAACGTTGTGTCAATGAAATGAGCTTCATAGCATGGCCTGTTAACTTCTTGTGAGTGATTATGAGTGACTACAGCTGGTGACTTCTCTGAGGCCATTGGATATAAACGCCCACAAACGCTACAATGGGAAAGTCAAAGGAGCTCAGGACAGATCTGAAAAAGCGAATCATTGACTTGAACAAGTCAGGAAAGTCACTTGGAACCATTTCAAAGCAGCTGCAGGTCCCAAGAGCAACAGTGC
>JAVQJL010098426.1:0-11482 GCA_036024295.1 Nannoperca obscura
AATAAAAAATATATATATATATATATATATATATATATATATATATATATATATATATAAAAATAAAGGAACCACACTGGGTTTGTTTTATGATTTTATGGTTAGGGTTTAAAGTGTTGCAGAAGACGTTTTAGTGTGGTCACTTGTGACATATGCATCCTCTGATGTGGTTCATTTTTCACCAGTTATTCCAGCACTTGCCTTTTACAGATGTGATTACATTAATGGTTTAAAAAAAAAAGCAACAATGAGCCACTCCATAATTCTTTTAAAAATGCTAAATCTGTTGCAACTATGATCATTTTCCACTTAGTAGCAAGCAAGACAGCTTCATGTTTGCTTCCACCAAAGTGTTGTGGTGTTTAATAAAACTCCTGTTTTCCATTGTAGATTAGCTTCCTCACAACGAGCAAAATCACTGGCTACTGATCAAAGTTGTGTCATGTATCTGCACTTTGGCTCTAATACAAGCAGATATTTATATGATGTCATACAGTTAGTCAGTCTCAATCCAAACAGTCTTCCTGTTTCTGTGCTGACTGTTGATCTGTCTTCCACATCACAGACAGGATGTGAAGAGTGAAACTTGGCACAAAGAAAATAAGGATACAGATCTACGTTCCTTTCTACATTTTTCATGAATGTTTTATTGTCCTTGTCTAAGATTCACTCTTTATATATCTTTTTGTCCCTGTCCCAAGTCTTAATCAGTGCCATTTTATACATTTTAAAGGGTACAAAACAGCAAATAACAGGTTGTGCTGTAGGTAACATGAATGCAAGCAGAATGGATTCTAATCTTTACACCCAAAATAGTTATTATATTATCATAATTATTAAGATCAGACAAATGCCTACATAAATGCATAAAAGTCCAATATTTCACTTAGAAACAATGAATGTCAGTAGCCTACTTACAAACACTACTGAAGTAGCTCTTTGTCATGTTTCACCTGTTATTATGTGCACTTATGCAGCTACGCTACCACTTTCACTGCATCTGTCATAATAACCCACTGGGTTTTCTTTTACTTTCTTATAGTGAAAGCACTTGGGAAGGTGCCGATAACACAATCAGCATGTTTGAACGATAATATCTGGATGATTGATTGATAGAAGAGCTGTCAGTCCTTGAGAAGCACTGTTGTATTATACTAAGAGGCCTTCATTTACAACATGGAAAGCACTGTACAGTGTGCCCTGAGGCTGAGACTCTGATGAAAGAAGCACATCTTTTAAACATGTCCTTTCCATGTCCTTCAAAAGACAAATTAGTTTGAATTTAATTTTGTGGAAGCAATTTTGAGGTTATTTTAATTTTAAAAAAACTGGGTTATGTATCTGTGAGTTTTGAATTGTGCTCATTTTCTTTTAAAATATTATCTATTATTTGTTTTTTTTGCTCTATGAAAAGTTCACAAAATAGTAAAAAACAAGTTGACGTCTTTAAATGTCTTGCTTTGTCTGACCAACACTCCAAAACCCAAAGATATTAAATTTACAACAATATGAAACAGATAAAATGCAACAAATCCTCACATTTGTTTCAACTAAATGCACCCAGAGGATATGCTGCATTTCAGGCTCTGTTAATAAAAATAATTAGTTTACCATGAAATTCTTGTCCACCCAGACAATTTACTGTGTATTCTATTAATATAGTTGACATTATAATTTGAAAAGACTATAAATGAGCAGTTTAATAGGCTTAAATTATAAGACTGTAAAATAATCAGTCGTGCAAGGATAAAAGCCAGATCACAAACGAATGTTCCCAAGGAATGACAAGACGTATTTGTGTTTTTTGTTCAAGCAAATGGCTGTGACAGAGTACTTTCTCATTCCTCTGTATACACAACCTATTTTGCTAGCTATCTTGATTTGACATCAAGATAGATACCCAATGTTACATTTTTGTGGTTTTGAGGAGATGTGAAACATGAACCAAGTGTATTATTAATGTAAACTGGGACTTTGGTTTGGAACTAAAAAGAAACAGGAGTCTGTGTTGGATCTGAATTTATCAACAGTAAATGTCCAACATGAATCATGGTTGTGTTGTGCTTTTTAATCCTGTCTGTCCTAACATGGTGTCTTGGTCTGTCTATGTCCCATTCAATATCTAAACTTGGACTGAAGGGGTTTTGTTAGTTACAGTTTTGGAGTCTGCAGTTTGTTTGGACTTGATTATTTCAGCTTGAGCTAAAATAGGTTGTGAAATGTTGATAAGCTAAATCAACATAAGGACAGTTATGAGCAGTGACATTTTCTGAACACAAATGCATCATGCTTTTCTAGTCAGTTAAAAAACAATGTGCTCTCATACTGCCACTGTGAGGCCAAAGACAAATATTCTTAGAACATTATGCAACACGATATGGGGCACTTCAATGGGCTTGTTGCAATAAGTACAGTTTGCTGTAGCCAGACTGCCTGCTGGACCTTGTGTATCCTACAGACTCTGTTTGGCTCTTCAGCACAGTTTAGAACTGAGGATTTCTGCTCTGGTAATTGATTGATAGTTAGACAAGATTAGATGAAACTTTATCGATCTCACTGCAACAGCAAGATTCAGCAGGGGAGTTATGTGGTCTTAGCACATATGGCTTACATAAACAGACAAACATATATCACCAGCTAGCAGCTTAGTAGCTTAGCTTAGCACAAAACATGGGCACAGGGGTAAACTCTCTGTCCGATGCTCTGTCTTCTCATCAACTTCAAGATCAACCAGCAGAGACTCTGGGAAGCTACTGCACCTCGGCAAATAAAAAGTCCATCGCATTTGTTTTTACACTGGTTTTGATATGGTTTAAAGAAACTAGATATAACATGTTAATTAAGGTTTAGAGGTGCTAGTAGGCAGATTTTGTTACTTTTGGACATAACCAAGCTAGCTGTTTCCCCCTGTTTCCAGTCTTGGTTCTATGCTAAGCTAACTGTCTCCTGTCCTCCATACTTGACGCACAGATATGAGAGTGATATTGATCAAAGCATATTCCTGAATTTCCCCAAAATGTCAAACTATTCTTTTAAGAATAATTTCAAACTGTAAGAGTTTTTCAATCTTCAATAACTTACATGGCTTTAGACCTACTGACAGTCCTTACTATCATAGTAAAACTGAGTGAGGTAACTAAATATGAAATGCATGCACTATAAGTATGTGTTAAGTATAGGTAACTACAAAATGAGGTTACATATACAGTATTGCAGAGGCGTGGGCTGATATTGGCCTACATTTTATCCACGCTGCAAAATATAATTGAACTCACTCATGTCTCACTTGCATGATACTATGTCTGATTTCTGAAAAAGACAAAACAAAATTTCTTCTAATGGCTCCTCTAACCATTTGAGAAACTTATCTGATGTAACTGTGGCAGGAAATGCTGTATAAAAATGGCACTGCTCCCCTACAATGATGGCCACATCTGCATGGGGCTGTCTGTGCAACATGAAACGAGCAATAATCCAAAAGTAGCATGGTGTGGGTACAGTTCGGGCCAGTGCCACATCGTGAAAGAGCCTTTTGCTGCTGTGTCCCTCTCTCTGTTTACTTAGTCTGCCCATGTAATGATAGGCTGCCGCCACAATCTTTCATTCTGTCTCCCCCTATCTGTTTGTTCTCAAGCCTCTGCAAAGTAAGCGTCTTCTCCTGCACACAATGGTTGCTATTTCTTCATCGTTCTGTCGCTTTGTGTGTTCTCCAAGTTGGGTTGTAACAGTGAAAACTACCACACAAAATGCCTCTATTTCCCTCTCTCATTGGTTTTCTTTTCCTCTGTCTGTGCTCTTTAGGCTGAATGACCTCAGGTATGTGTATGAAATAGCCTGTACAAAGATTGTACTGTTAGCCTTTTTTTTTCTCTGTTACTTTATGTGATTTTCAGTTTAACGTCAAGAGCAGGCACACAAAGACACTGCTGTTGTCCTTGTGCCTTTGTGTTTTGTTTCTTATAATGTGTTTTCCATAAAGTTTGCATAATCGTATGGATAATCTGAAGGGACGCTTGCTCGACGCTTGCTGCTTTTGTGCTTCTCTTCTTTCTTCATGCATTTAAAGTTCAGTAACACTCCAGTTGTTCTCCATAGACAGATACAGCTGTTACTCTTTCTTTCACTCTTGTTTATGTGTTCTCCAGTGCATGAAATGGTGTGAGCATCTATAAAAGAGCTGTTGCTTTGTCTTTGTCACTTTCTGTCATTAAAATGTCTACCAGTGCATGTGTTATTAGTCTAGCAGCCATAAAAGTGGGATGGACAAGACGTCTGGGCTTCTGTGCTTGTAGCTACAAGACAGTGGAATGGAAATCCAGGTTTATTCATGATTATAGCTTAAGTCTCTCTCTCTTTGACTTACACACATTTCAGGGAGACTTTCCCTAACCTTAAACCAAGTCTTCACCATAAAAATTGAGTTTGGGGACTTGCGTTTTGTCCCTAAAAGGTAGGCAAGTCCCCACAATGTGACAGATTTATGTCCCCACAAGTAATACACCCTCACAAGCACGCACAGAGATGCAAATGCAGTGTCTATATTCATCCCTGATCATTCACCTCTGTCCCTATCGCTGGTGGAAAGACTCCAGTTGCCTGGGTTATGGGATATTCTGGGATGGTGTCCCACAGAGTGTATATATAGATGCCACACCCTCTGCCTGAAGTGAGCACGCACACGTATACACACACACACACACACACACACACACACACACACACACACACACACAGGCATGGGCTGTCTATTAGTGTCCTGTACTGTCAAAACATCTAAATGCAAACACCTCCCACCTTCACAACATGACATCACACCCAAATGATATAATTTAGACTTTCAAGGTCAATGTTTTGAGGTCATTTAGTAAAATAGGTTTGTTACAGGGCTTTAATTCCAGGATTTGTCTGACTGAAGGCACTCCTTAGACTCCCACGCATGTGCTCTGTGACTTTATTTCCCCCGTGGACAAGACTCGAGAATTGACTTCCAGACAGCTGAGGTCCTCTTGAAGCAATTTACGGCACACATCTGAGACCCTGGTTCACAATGGTAACTGCTTGAGAAGTGCTCTTGCAGCATCGCTTATGTATAAACATAAGAAGAAAAGAAAAATGCCAGGTTATCTGATAAAATACTAAATAGAATACTCTGGGAGTCAAGATTATAACACTTGGTGTACTGATACACTGTATATATAGATGTAATATTTAAGAAACTTTTGGAATTAAAGTGAAAAAGGCTATTACTTAGAATGTGCCTAAAACTAAACAAGGGAAACCACAAAGCATACACAAACTACAGGATTCTTCTGTGCGACCAGACCTAAAACACACGTCAGTGCAGCACAGTAAAGAATTATCTTTGTGCTTTTAATTGCTTTAGTAATAAAACCACAAACTGCAATATGTGCTCTTTGAAGCAAAGTAGGACACAACCAGTCTATTCAACAGCAGCTGAATGAAGCGATTCACACAAAGTGGCTCCACAGTCACAACTGTACTTTGCTCTCCAATGCTCTCTCTTTGACCATTCACTGCTGCTGTTTTTACGCCAGAGCAAATGTTATCCCGGTGGTCGTGACAACGTATGGTGTTGATGTTAGTTGAGCGCTGGTGATAAGCTACAGTAGCTGGTAAACAGAGTCTCTTTCATGCAGAGATTTGCTAGATGAGGAGGTGGAGTGTGAGCCTGACTCACTGATGCCAAATTGACCTTGAGTTAATTTTCTGAGCGCACTCGGAATGCTGTTGCTTAAATACACGAGTTATGAAACAATAAATCTGATGTACATGTTGGCTGATTAGTTTTAACTTTGCCCCCACTGTGTGAAACTGACAGAAATGTGCTTTGCCTTCCACTCCACTATTCTTTAACATATTCTTTTTTAGCTTTTGTTGATGCAATTGTTCGCATGTGTCATCTTTTCCTCTCTTTGCTACATGTTGGCAACACTTCCTGCTGCCTTAGGCTGTGTTCTTGCTGTTTTTTCTTGTCCAAAACTCATTGGGGAATATCCCATCACTTTCAAGGGTGTTCTTGTATGCATCTACAATAGCATGGACATTATTAGGCAAAATCAGAATATTTCCAGGGCCTGGCAAACATCTTCACTCTTTTCAGCACATGAATACATGGTGATGTGCAAACAAACAGAAATACTTTTGGTGTAGGAATGTTAGATATAGCCTTTAGAAAACTACGCACACCAGAGCGCAGGCATGGTGCACTTTCACTTTGGTTCCCAATACACACACAGTGATCGCACAAGTCATTGATTGATTTTTCAGATTTCACTGTTAATTCATCACTTCAGGAACATCAAATGAACTTCTCTATCGTCCTGTCTGTGGACAGCTTGTTCCTTCTCAGAAAAGACGAGGTGCAGCCCTGTCTGATTCTCACACCCCGCAACAAAGAGTGTACAAAGCATCACGATGGCAAGACCTGGCTGCCACTTTATTCCTAGCACAGATGAGCTCACAACTTCATCGGGGAATAAGTGACTATCTCACAGCAATGCTTGATGGGAATCAGGAAGCTCCTCCCAGAGACACAAACGCAGGAAGTTCCCACAGAATCACATCACCCCCCCTTTCACCTCACCTCACCTCACTCCTTTGACAATTATGCCCTGCTTTCACTTGCATGTCCTCTATATTTCTGTTTCTGCTTTATGAGTTTTCCTGTTTCCTTCCTCCAGCTCTCATTTTCTGAAATTTCCCCCTCATCTGCTTTCTCCTCTTCGTCAATCCCTCTCTTTTTTAATTTGTTGTTAGCTCTCGTCTCTCTGTTTGTTTTTTACATCAGAGCACAAGAAGAATGTAGATTTTGCTCTAAGGTTACAGAACTGCTTGATACCAGAGCTGTCCTCCAGAACCCCACCTCTCCAATACTTCTCCAGTTACAGTGTGTGTGTGTGTGTATGCATTTTAGCCACTGAGTGTGTTTGTGTTGAGCCACATATAAAATTTGATGTCTATACTGGGTGTCTGGTTTGATGCTTAAAATAGGGCTGATGTAGTTAAAGTACACTATTGTTAATGTCCTCTGGGTTTGCTGTAGCTATATATCTAACTCCATTTTCACTGCAGCTAATAGTTTCCCACTTCTTGATTTGTAGCATCACATGTGACTGTATCTGATGTTTTCTAATTAATGGCAAAGTGGAAAAAGCTGGTTGAAGTCACATTGTTTTTGAATATTTTCAATTTGGAACACGTGTACAGGATGTAACAATCTGTGCCAGAACTGAGCACTAGATTTAAGACTGGAGGGACAGATTAGTTATCATTGGTATTTTAGGAAATATCTCAGTTCATTCAAAATGGAATACTACACAGTGCTGGAAAGAAAAGCAGATGCGTAGTAACAAAAACAGATGTGACAACTTTTGTTATTATTACTCAATTACTCCCATATGTGCAGTATATCAGACCTGATCAGCAATGGGCAGAATTATCATGAAGACTAAACAAAGCCCACAACGAGTGTCATTCTGTTGTCCATTACCTATGTATCATGTCTTCCAGCCTCTTTCCTTGTTCTTCATCCTGTTCCAGCTGTCTCCGCCGTGCCTCCCCTTCCTCCACTCCCATTCCCTGGAGGAGCCATCGCTCACGCATGGCTTTGGACTGAGGAGGGAACAGAGAACAGCTTATTCACAGTATTTATTTGTTTTTATTTATTATGCTTATTTACCAAAACACATTGCAAACATCCTTGAATGGATTTACTTCTTGATTTTTGGAATATTTTGAAACACGCGTGGTTTACATCCATGTTTACTAACTATCAAACATGCTGTCGTCTTCCTTGCCTTTCCTTACACTTTGCTACATTTCTCTGGGGCATTTCCACCGCTAGCTGTGAATCAGTTGAACTGCATGAAACTGGCTTGTATCATGTCTTCTGCTTGCTTGTGAGCGTGCATGCCCATCCTCGTGTGCAGGCACAACATACAAACAAAATGGCGACACCCTCATGCAAACACTGCACTAGAAACAGTCGTGCACAGATCACCATACACCATATCTATCTTCAAATAGCTCTTCTTTTCTAGCCTGGTTGTGATATTCTTAGATGCTATTAACAGCCAGTGGAACTCTTTACGAGTTACGGAAACAAATTTGTGAGAGATTTGTAAGATGACTGCCAAGCATGGCCACAACAAATAAATTAACACGCAGGCACAGGTTTCTACATGACATAATCAGCTGTTACTCACAGGAAAGCACACTTTGCTGAAGGTGAATCCCATCAGGTCAAGAGAACTACAGTATTTAGTTGCCTTGATATATATTATGTCATCTTGTGATATATACATACATGAAAATATTTTGCTGGTTTTGACTACAAATCATTTCTTATTGTTCATCCACAAACAAGTTGTTTTTCTTTCTGCCTAAGCGAGAAAAATTGTGGCTGTGCCCATTAATTTTTAACAAAAGTAATTAGAGTATTTTGTCTCTTCTTCATGTCTTTACAGCCGTTCTGCCTGCAGTTTTTGTCTCCAAGACTAATGTGAACACACAAATGTCTGATGAAGTCACTTAAGCACAGTGTTTATGTTAATAAGACTCACATTAGATGTCAGAACTGTTTGTCCGCATCAATTAGGGTGAAAGTAGCAATCATCTCATCAAACAGGGGTAACTGCTTTTCTTTAATGTTGTAATGATGAATGCCAGAGCTGTGTGTTTATCTCACTAATGTCTCGTCTGTCTGGAACTCTGTTTTGTTACAATAACAGAGTTGAGCAGGAACGCTTCGCTTCACCTTTGGCTGTTTACTGTCAAACTGTTATACAATTAACAGTATGAGTGCCTCCACGTAGATACGCACACACGTACACACACGTACACACACGTACACACACACACACACACACGCACCACACAATGAGCTCTGCTGGAAAAGATTCGAAAGCATTTTACCACCTGCTGTCAGAATGTGGCGGCGGAGCTATTTGTTTGTTTGTGTCTGCGTCTGTGGCGTCCGCACACCCCCACATTGCCAAGCTAACCTCACAAAGACATGCGTCACATACTCAGATTGTCAGCTGGACTGCATTAATTAGCTTTTCCGAGATCCAATTTAACCATTGAATTCAAATGTACACATCACAAAACCTGAGATACTTTGGATGTTTGCAGGCTTCAGGGGTTGGTGTTCCCTGTCACACATTTTCTTTTGTACATTTTGAATTTGCTCATTGCTCATTTTGTTTTCTGCCAAATCAATGAGATAAAAAATGGCCCCTGTGCAAAGTCTGGAACCTCGTTGTTGCTATCTATCAGAAATATAGCTTTCCTGGTTAAATAAAAGTCAAACTTACTGGTGCTGAGCCTGTTGGGCAGTAGCTATCAGCCCTCATGCAGCTAGTTTGGCCCATCCCTGTTGATAGATCTCCTAATTTGCAGTTATAATCACCTATAATGCAAGCGGAACCAAGATATGAGCAGCTAGTTGCAAGTAAATCTTTAAAGTGACTCCACATGGCAAGTCAAGATCATAGCAATATTCTGTATCTGAAACCGTCATTTAACCAGAGGAAGATGTTAGCCTGTCGCTGACCTTGACCTCTGACCTTGCTGTGGAATTTTATCACTAAATTACTATACAAAAACATGTTAAAAAAAAAGTTTTCAAAGGCCATTTTCAGTCAACAAAACAATTATGAATAAAGTTGTGTAGGATAATTGACCAGTTGTTTCTTCTGAGAACCAGTCTGCTCTATGCTCTCTCTCACGCTGTTTAACAGACTTTCCATTTCCTGTTGAGCTGTGACACACAAACGCTCTGAGCATTAAAGTCTATGCTATTTATCAGAAACTGAAATAATTAACTTGGCATCAAGCATCAACTCCCCAAAATACATATCTACCAGAGGAAAAAATCAACTATATGTTGAGGCTTCAGCAAAAAATCCTTGGTAAGGTTAAATTTGCTCTGAAATCATCATTGTGTTTACATGGTTCCAGACTCAGATCAACGCCTCCATTCTGAGAGGCTTGAATCATGCAGCCCAGAGGTTCTTATCAAGTCCCTGGGCTCCAGTCTCCATTTCCTCTCCCAGGCCACTGCATCTCTGGAGGGCTGACTACAAAGCCTGCTTCATGCTGCTTGGCTGTGTGGCACTCAGAGGTAATGGCCATTAAATGGGACTGAGTGACCAGATGCTGATTACATCTGGAGTTCAAGCCTGCTGGTGTTGTATCCAAGAAAACTCAACAGAGCAGTACTCAGGCTCTGGAGGGGCTCGATTCCCTGTTTAGCTCAGTGAATGATAGAGCACTAACATGTTTGGGTTAGGGCACAATTAGATGATATCTGTTACTTCATTTTATTTTCCTCTGTGGAGCATGGGAAGAACAAAGGGAATAGATACAAGACACAGGCCCTCAACATAAGAGTTTGAGATCTGCAGGTGATGCTCCTTTCTTTGTTCACCTATTGTGGCTCAATAAAAAGCTGGTGACATAGGTTGCTATATAATAAAGGCATAAGATGCCCAACAATCACAATAAAAAAACAGATGTCAAGTGTATAAAACAGCAAATGGAAAAAGCTTTTGTGACTTGGATACATTATTGGCTGTATTATATATTGGCTGAATTGTTGTCTGCCAGTGACAGTAAATCCCTGGGGGTTTCTGCAATGCAGCGTTGATTGAATAAAACAACACAAGCTAGTAGTCTAAAGTGTAGTTACTGCAGTAGTCTGAAATGTCAGCAGTTGATGTCATATGTAATTTGTTATGATTATTACTTTCCATGCAGAGTAACCAATATGAGGTCAAAAAAAAAGGAAAAGAAAACAGACTAGCAGAATGAAATGTACCAGCACTACATTCAAGACACACACACACACACTCACACACACACACACACACACACACAACGAAACATTGTATTCAATTTACATATAAACAAAAAGTATATACACAGGTATAAAATCTCTACTTTCAAATTATTTTGTTGAAACCTGTCAGTCAGTTAACTAAACCCAACAGTAAGCCTTAAATTGGTTGCAGTGTATGTTTTGCAGCTGGGCCCAGGCTGCAGAAATCTGCATTCAAGACTGTGTACGACATCTTTACCTTCATTAATGGTTGTACTGAATTGAACACGCTGCTTTAATGACGTGAAACACATTGCGCACATGGCTTTAATCACTGTTTCTCTTTTGTCGATATTTCCATAAGTGGGTGTTAAATGGTGGAAAACACTGGCATGTGGGAATCAAACTTCCTTAATACAGGCATCATTCATGCCAAGTGTTTAAAGGCTCTAATTAGAGAATGGAATGTATTTTTATTGCAAATATTAAAGCTGGCTACCATATACACTACCGTTCAAAAGAAAGTCACATTGAAATGTCCTTATTTTTGAAGGAAAAGCACTGTACTTTTCAATGAAGATGACTTTAAACTAGTCTTAACTTTAAAGAAATACACTCTATACATTGCTAATGTGGTAAATG
>JAVQJL010098432.1:0-25638 GCA_036024295.1 Nannoperca obscura
ACGGAAAGGGAGGGTTCTTATGGTCGTTGCTGATTGGACGCACTGTCTGTCTCCTTACAGGTGGCGGTAATGCTCCGTAAGCTGTTTAACACGAAAAACATTGGAGGATGCGGGAGTCAAACATGGTACCTCTCGCATGCTAAGCGGGGGCTTAACCAGTTGAGCTAATTCCCAGTTATAAGTGCATGAGACCAGCTAGGTACATATCCTTGTTAATAGGCACCCACGTCTTCCGGTAGGAGTACCTACCCTTTCCGTTTTCTCTTAATGTGTTGTGTTTTCTGTTAATGTGTTATGTTTTTGTTAATGTGTTGTGTTTCTGTTAATGTGTTGTGTTTTCGTTGATGTGTTGTGTTTTCTGTTAATGTGTTGTGTTTTGGTTAATGTGTTGTGCTTTCCGATTTGCGTTTGTGTTCTGCACTTCTGGGCCACCGTACTTAAGCATTCATTTCATGTAATGTTACAACAGTTCAAAAGTCCCATTATGCTCAGACAAGAATCAGGGATGAACTTGAAAGAAATTCAAAAAGGGACATGCATTTGAATTTGTGATTTGTCTATGTAGTGTCCCTCCACAGTGTGATTTGTACACGTCAATCACATGCTAAAATAGGATAAGATAATATAGAACTTTATTGACCCTGAAGGAAATTTGTGTGCCAGAGATTTCTCTAAAATTACAATATCATCATCATATCATAAGAATAAAAACAAGTAATCAATGTAAAATGTATAAGGAGTGCTAACACCACTGCCTAATACAATAATAAAAGTAAGATACATATAATAAGTTAACTAAAATAGACAGTAATATTGCATGATATTGAAAAGTAATATTATACATGCTTATTGAACACAGAGAAACCCAGCTTTCAATTTAATTGAGTTCTAATTATGGTGTTCAGTGGCACAATCATTTCATTGAGAGCAGACAGCATAATTCAGTGAAGGACAGAACCAAAGAGAACAGCTTTGTAGATGCCAGGGTTTAGCAGGGTTTGCTTAACGAGTGAACTTTCTCACTACCAATGATGACGTTTACACTTTTTAATTGCTTTTTCTCACTAAACAGGATATTGGCACATTGCATGGGATCTTTTCATACCGGCTAGACATACTTGCATGTAATTAATTCAGAAATATGTCTAAGGGTAAATATGGGAGGCTACTGTAACGGTTTTGTTTCATTATTTTAAATTATTCATTGGTTATGCTTGCTTTCCTCTCTTCAGTGGACAGGAATCACAAGGGAGCTAGGAGGCCAATGATTTCACCATCCAACTTTCCTTTGTACTGCAGTGAAATCAAAGAATATGAAAATCACGTAAAAAAAAAAATACAAATACACCAGCCAGCTTCTACAGGATTAACAAAGCAGACAAGCATCTAGTAGATCTGAAGGATGTGGTGTGACCTCCCTCCAGGCAACCTGCAAAAGCCTTTGACAATTAAAAAATAGTTGAGGAAAAATGAGTGAGATCAGCACAGATTCAGCACTATTGATTTGTATGAGTGCTTACCCGTGCGGAGGACTTGGGCGGGAACATGGTCAGCGCTCGAGGTAGTAAATCCTGCAGAAGGTCAAGGTTTAGTGGATACTTTAATAAGCCAAAGAAGCTTTCTACAAAAGACCCAGGTTTAATGAGCTCTTACGTGCATCCAGTGAGTGTGTTGAAAAAATTAGGCCAAGGTGACAACACAAGAAAAGCTTTCATTGAAATTTCAACCAGAGGCCACTTCCCATTTCTAGTAGCTATATGATGTAGGTGACCCTACCAAATAACAACCTCTTTCCTTGGTTGAGAGCAGGATTTAAGCCTAGTGATAGATTAAACATCATTTAACAGAAATACTGGGTTTCCACAGGAATGCTTCCCATCTTTTGGCACATTTAAAGTGTATTGCTGACTTTAACTATGGCAACATTTTCCTTTATCTCATTTTATTATTTGAACGTATTATTTTTATTCTATTGCTGTGCTACTGATGCAAAAGGTAATGACACACACACACACACACACACACACACACCGCCTTCAACTGCAGATTGAGAATCAATTTCATCAGCCAGTGTGTGCTTTTATTTACATTTAGGCCATTTAGCTGATGCAGTAGTCCAACTTAAATTTCTAGATTAATATTATTATTTATTATTGTTGGTCCTCTTTAAGACATTGCATCAAGCCCAAAACATTGTGTTATTCTTAATGAATCACTGACCACGGAGTGTATCTGTCTGGTAAAAGTATTGATACATCTATTTCTTGAGTGCTTCTGGAGCAGTTAGCAGGTGTTCAGGAGATACCTTCAATCAACTGACTGATGGTAGTGTTTAGTCATACAGTCATGCCAATCATTTACCATGGAGCAATTGTTTAATCCCCAAATGTTGAGATAGTTTCTACTCTATACAGGTGAGCTCATGTTGTCTATATTCCTGTTTGGTTTATCCTGTGTGATCATGATTTGCCACTTGTTTGGCAATGTAATGTAATAGCTGCATATGAAATAGGTCCATAGACAGATATTTGATTTAAAAACTATTTTGCACATCCATACACCATAAAGTTTCCACAGATATCAATGACTTGTGTGTTTCAAACATAGACTCTTTATAAAGATGGACAAACATGACAGCTCCCCAAAAGTGAAGCCAAAACATCTCAATCGCCCCCAGGTGGCTTGCTGCAGCATAGGTCATAAACCCCACCCCCTCTATGTTAGTGTATGGGACATGAGTCAAACTGACAAGTCAAAGTAAACGCACATTTTTTTCCCCCCAAAGATAGTTTCTGTTATTTTAAGTAGGTCTTATCACGCTGATGTTTGTTCAAGTGTTTGTTTGTTTTTCTGATACGTTTGGTTAAAATGAGCTATTTGATGCTAGAAAAATGGGGTGTCATGTCATGATTGACAACTGTGAGTGTGCTCGCAATTGGCTCAGGCGACTGTATAGGCGGGAACTTGAGCCGTGGATCACCACTGCGCAAACTCTGGCTCAAAATAACGTCACCAGTGCAAGATGGCTGCTCCCGTATCCGGGATATCTTGGCTTGATTTTTTACGATGGGAGGACCTGTAGTACAAATGAGAAAATTAATCCATCTGTGTTTTCCCAATTGAAATTACTTACAGCACAGTGTTGTGCCAGGTACATGTATGTACACAAAAAGCCAATGATGCATTGTCTTCATCACAAACCAAGACAATCATTTCTTGATTCTATTTGAGACATTCAGAGAAATGTGATGCGGCCACGTATTTGTTTTCCTTTAAATCTGTTTTATACACTCCAAACACTCACCTTAAACTTTGTTCGTACAGCTGATCCCTTTAAATCCAACCTTCCTCTTGATTACTTGCTCCCCCTTTGACTGGCAGAGGCAGAAAAAATTAGGAATACCTCCTCAATACTGAGTTGCAACAACATTGCACCATCTGTCTCTCAGTATGTCAAGGCGTAAAAGTTCCTCAGCCTGTCTCCTCCCTTCCATCTACTTCTTCCTTTCATGACTGGAGTGCCTTAAAAAATAGATATAAATAGTGCATACTGTAGATTTGGGCTGGTTTCACCTGATTATTCGGTTCAGGGAAGAGCAGGTGACCTTCTGCACATAGATTTTAATTAGCTGTGAGTTGTTGGTGAGTTTCAGTGCATCATTACTAAGAGGAGCCCATTGAGTATAATTGTATGAGTTTTAAATGGTAATGAAAGCATTAGACAATACAGCCTAACTGTTTGCCAAATGAGCCATTTGTATGGTGCATCAGGGTCAGGTGTGTTGCTGGCAGAGAAATTAGGAAGTAGCTTTGACCCTATGTGTAGTGGCCAATCAAACTAGAATATTACTATTTTATATAATCTGAAAAAAATTTTAAATAAAAAAAAAAAAAACTGCTGCCAAAAAGCTTTTGGACGCCACAGAGACCACAAAAAACCCTTGCTGTCAAGAGAGATAAAGGCAGCTTGATTTATTTTCCCCCTGTAAAAAGATTAGCAGCAGATTCTGAATCAAAATCACAACTGAATCACAGAACCGCCTAAAAAACAGGGTAAATGATTTTTTTCTTGATTTCAAGGACTCGTAAAAAGAATGGTTGGTAGACCAAATATGCTTGCATGTAATTTATTTACTCCGATGGTCACTGAGCTGCTGTGAGGCCCTAAATATAAACAGAAACTAATCTGTAGCCTCATCTGAGAGGTGTGTGGTGGAGCACAGCAGTGCCCTGTGGCAGGTATTGGGCTGACATGATATGGCGAGGATGTGTTGTATTTGAGCATGTCCGATTGTGTTGGAGCTGTCATCACCTGCTCTGCCTGAGCTGGTAGCTATCCTGAGGCCAGCGTGCCAGGTCACCGTCACGCAGCTTTCACATTTGTGAAGGAGTTGGGAGATGTTTGTGGTGTGGCAGTACTTTGGTAGCCGTTACTGTACTGTAGATAGGTAGATTACATAATGCCATTTGACTATTTATTCATTTGGCTTTATTCCAAACAGTAGGGGGTTGCTGAGAATGGATCTAAAGCAACAGCTGTGGTTCAGTATGCACTATAAATGACACCTCCACAAGAAAACAGAGGGGTGTGTTACATATAATTGTGGTTAAAACTTCTGATAGTGTAAACCAGATGCCCACACAGTTGATGTCTAGGTAGTTATTGCTCTAGGTAGAATTGTCATTCACAGAAAAGGTGTTAAAAAAAAGTGTTAAATGTGTTGCTTCTGTATCAATTTTACATGAGTGAATTACAGGTTTTATTGTAATATTTTTGGGAGCAGCTGATTAGTTCCAGATGAACATTTTAAATCCAAATATGACCACTTTCATCTCAGCATGTGAGGGATAAAATGTGGGCACAAACGGCGCACAGTGCTGTAGTTTGTATGAATTTAGGATTTTGACTATCATTTCAGTGAACTGGCACCATTGTGTTATGGCCTCACATTTACATAAGGAATGTTGTCAGGGTGTTGCTTGCGTGTAAATTACCTTCTTGATGCTGAATTGGGGAGCACTTTCTTAAATATCTGTAGACCTTTTCTATCAGTAAGTGGCAGTATGAGCTGGCTAACAGGGTTGATCGCTGATCTCCTACAGTGATTGATAGGACTCATCACAGCAGTGTAGTGGATGCATTATTTCATCCCAGAGATCACTGGCTTTCATAAATAAAGACAATTAGCAATGCTTTGAACATGATCCGATACTAGCTGCCATTCTCCCCTAGTCTTCCCTTGCACACAATCATTAATTCATGAAACATGCCTGGCAACGGCTTTCATTTCTTTTTGTTTACTAGCCAACCCTGTTTACTTTCACTGACACACTAGAGGGACTCGACATGAATGGTTTTTAAAGAAATTATCCTAGAACATTTTTTAGGACATCTGAAATGGTCCCGACCTTTGGGTGGAAGCAGGTGTTTGGAATATGCAGTGAGATAATGACAATTGATTTAGTTTGCTTTCTTTGCCAATGCATGTTGTGAGGCATTCAGACAACATGCTGTGTTTGATTAATGCTTGTTAGCAGTTAACATTTAAATAATAATAATAAGATATGAAAGTTCTATATGCATATATATATATATATATATATATATAAAGGTTACAGGGATGTAAAAATGTCCTGAAGGAGAAGGTTATGCATAACCATAACCATAGTTGTATGAATGGAGGTGGGTTACAGGTTAGCTCCGTAGAGCCCTGTATTAGCCTCAACCTCCACCTTTAAGGTCCACAGTGTCCGTGTTGAGGTTGACTCAGAGAGGATCCAGAAATGTCACAATCACACAAATGATACAGTTTCTCCTCACTATCACCATTGGGGAGTAAAAGCACAATGCATCAAGCTGCCCTGTTCTGGACCTTAACACACTGATGTTCTGAGGTACTTTAAACTGATAGTTCAGTCAGGGCATGGTGGTGCTGCAGCACACTTGATGAAGTAAAACTAACCAAAGGCACTGTCGTAACAGACAATAATGTGATAAGTGTTTAATTAAGGAAATTGTATCCAAAGTACTGAAATCAATCAATAACTGTCTTTAAATAATAAATGATCCATTCACTTTTTATCCAGGACTTAACCTTAATAAACATTGTTTAAAACATACTATTTTGTACTGCAGTCATTTTGTAATTGAAATGGTCAATGTTTCATTTCGGAACAAAACTTTTCATTTCATCAAAAATTGTTCTTACTACGCCAAGTTTAGAAAAGACATGACAGTTAAACACTTTCTTTACTGGTTGGTGCGGATGTGTATAAAAACAGCACAACCAGTTGACTGGCACGATTTTTATTTGCTTAAATCTTAAAATGACAATTCTTTGATGTGTATTATACATGAACATCAAACACACTTCAGAATGGTCTTTTTTGTATAAAATGGATAAAATGTTATGTTTCTTAGCGTATACATCTGTTTGGAAGTAGAGTACAAAGGCAATGTCTTTAAAATGAAGTCTTGTTTGATCATAATGAGGTGTATGTGTCTAGTTGTGACAGTTGCATGGGTTTGTTTTTTCTTTTCAGATGAAGATAACTGAGAATGCATGCCTTTTTTCAGCTCTGCGCTGCTTCATAGTTAAATCCATTGCAGCTGCTGTCTCAGTCTTATTGTGAAGTGTAGAATTATCAGTGAGGATTTTAACATGTGTACAGTATCATCAATATATCAAGCAAGTTCCTTATTCATGAAGATTTGGGCACTAATTTTGCGAGTCAAGGTGAATGGTCCAGACCACATTCATATTACAGTCATAATCAGTGGGTGTATCAGTTGCTAGGGACAGTCACATGGCAACTCACCAAAATGCCAACGTGCTGGATGTAAACGCCACTTAACTTCACTTCATACTTTATGCCTGCCTGTGCAAAAAAGACCCCTGTGTCGCTACAATCTGTAGGCATTTTGAGAGAAATTAAATGTGACATTTTTCAGGTTTTAGACAGCATCCTTGCACTGAGCTTGTGCTTGTTAGTGAAACAAACCAATCTTTAAACAACAGCCTGTAACATAGCTGGGAGTGTTTGGTCCACTTTATATTAGATGAACAGAAAAATATTTTCTTTCTGTTGGTGGTCTTCTCTGCCCTTCCTGGTAAAGTTGGAAGTGCCCCAGGGCTCTATACTAGGACCAGTTTTATTATTGTATACTTTTTGTTTTAAACCTTAATTTTGACAATCACAGTACAAAGGTCATCCAATCTTGCTCCTCTTATTTAAGAAATGTTGATCCGTTCAGTGTTGACCTTTGGAAATACTAAAACATATGCTGTCATTCCCTATTGCATGGCCAATTGCAATGATGTCTTAAAAAGCATAAATTAGAATACAATTCACAGATTTCAAATTGTACAGAGGAGGCAGCGACATTCAAAACCAAGATAAGAGAGCATATTACTTCTTTTTTAATGTCAAAATACTGGCTACCAGTTTAAGATTTCACGGAGCTTCTCAAAATGCATTTTTATTAAATACACTTTTGTGTAGTATTGGTTTACACAGTATCTATAAACGATGCATTAAATACTATGTTAGTTTTTACTTTGTTTTGAAAGTACTTTTGTATTTGTGTATCTGATCTTAGTCTGCTTTTGTATCTTTTTGCTGTTTCCCAACTTGCGGTCATAGTGGAAGTACACAAAAAAACTGCAATGTCCACAACAAGCTCACAGTAAGGAGGCTTGTGTGACACAGTATTAGTTTTTACTATATAAAGGAACCTGCTGAAACCAACCGCTTGCTTGAGGCCAAGACA
This sequence comes from Nannoperca obscura, assembly GCA_036024295.1. Taxonomy (NCBI): domain Eukaryota; kingdom Metazoa; phylum Chordata; class Actinopteri; order Centrarchiformes; family Percichthyidae; genus Nannoperca; species Nannoperca obscura. The sequence continues at coordinate 7,772 of JAVQJL010098432.1, forward strand.
ACAAGGACATTGTTTTCAAATCACAAAAATTAACACTGACATGAGTGCATGCTTTTCACACTTTGCTGACTCTATCCTACATTGTCATTCCTTGCACTGGACTTAAAGGGGTATAAATCTGAATGCTAGCTTGTGCACTTTCAAAAATATTGTCAATAGCCAGAATCAACAGACCAGTGTTTACCTGACCCCAATATCTTGTACAAAACTGAAGTGATGAAACAGTGGGGTGAGACCTAAAAAAACATGGAAAAGGACGTTACAACCTGGATTTCCTGTGATAAGTTTACATTCTGTGGTTTTGTATTGTCAGAATTAATGACACAGAGATGTAAAAAGGTCAAACTCTGTTGAGAAAACAGAATAAAAGGATAGCATCTTTAAAAGTTTCAGTTTCCCATCTTGCATTAAATGCTTTCATGACTCCAAAGATGTGATTTCATTTCAGAAAGTATGTAAAGAAAGATAAACTTTACCAATGATGCAATTTAAAAAAGATTTTTACTGTAACAGCTAAATGAGCAAAGTCCCTATAATCCCAGTAAAGAACACCCTCATATTATATGAGGTGGTTATTATAGCTTTAAAACAGTGGATAGAAGTGTATATCTACCGATCAAAACCTTTCTTTAAATGATAAACCTAGGGATAAAAATGGCGGCCTTGAGAACAGTCTCCTGGTTACCACTGGAGTTGGCATGGCAACCGTACAATGTGGACAGCCAGCCAAACAATACAATATATATAAATATGGTTAAAATATATGCATATATACCAATGGAGCCCTTTCTGGTATAAACACACAATAAATAATTTGGCATAATATTACATAGGCATTGTTCTTTCATCAGCTTTGGTCCTTTATGTTGCACAGCTGTGGAGATTAGAGACAGAGAAGAAAATGTGAAATAGCACGTCAATCGGAATAAAACACTTGTTATTAACTCTGCAAAGATCACTTCCACCATTGCATAGAAAACCTTTGCCCACAACATTTACAATATGTGTATAATACTTGTATTTTTACCTTTGTTAAAGCTACATTTATTCTTCTGGGGTCTGTAATGCCCTTTGTACTGGACAGGTATTAAAAACACTCCTGTCCTCTGGAATTCACTTTTGAATGAAGTCATGACAGTGTGAAGAAAGAGAGAAATATAGCAAAAGAAAAGCATTACCCTTCTCTACCAAATATATGGTATCCTCTTCATAAAAACTATGCATGTGCACTGAAAAATCCATTATTGCACCTTTTAATGGCACTTTCTGCAGTGCAAATCTTTGCCTGTAAACCCAGTTGAACCGCTGCACTATTTAAAGCCCGACAGCAAAGGTTCATGTCAGTAAAATGCTTTCCCACAATTATCAATTGTGGGGGAAAAAACCTGTGAGTAGTCATCCACCAATATCAGGTTAAACTGGATCTCTTTAACAGTCACTCAATTGTCCGTGATGTAATGATAGGAACAAAACAAAACCAGTCTGCCAAGACAAACAGAATTGGATGAGATGTATCACTGGGAGAGAGTAGTCTGAATGGCAGAGAAGCCCATGGTTCAGTACTCCTGAGAATCCTCTCACTACGCTTTGTCCGTCTACACAGTCACAGCCAAACGCCTGCTTGAAGTGAAGATGCAGAACTCCTGCCTGATCCCCAACAGACTCCGTTTAACTCTCTACACCTACAATGTCCGCCCTTCTGTCTGCAGACGAAGCTTTCCCGCACATTCTCGTCGGCACCTCCAGCCGGTACTACACACACTCGACACTGTGCACGCCAAACACTTGACTGGCTAACAGCTTAGCAGTGAAATTTTTTTTTCGTCTTCAACTAATATTTGTATCACTTACGCTCACAAGCGAAGCCTGATACGGCAATAGACCCGTCAGACAAAAGTCTAAATTAAATCCTGTAACAATACGTTGTATCCCTTACAGATGTATCCTCCATCATTCTCTCTTTCTCTCTTAAAACACAAATACAAACACATACATACTCATTTTACTTTCTCTTATTTACATTTCACTATTTGTGCCATTCTTCTCCATGTTGACTGTTTGATGTCTTTGTTTGTTACCTTGATTATACGTTCAGACGTTGTTATAACGCTCAGGATTTCTGTTTCATCTGCGTATTTGTTCTTCATGCCATATTTCCTTATCTCTGTATTTTATTACTCATATAAATAAGCTGACAATAAAACCAAAATCTTGACAGAAGTCACTGTATGTTCAAGAATCATGACATGGAACGTTTGTTATTTGTGTAGTGATCACAATGGGACATCTTGCAGAAGTGATTCTTCTTCTGTAGAGAAGTGGATTGCCCTAGCGTTAAGATACTATCATTTAGGTTTTAATAACCAAACCGAATACTCCATCTCACTATTGCCACTGACTAAGATTTATCATCTAAGGTCTCTTGTTTCTCTGTTTGTTTATTGTCTTTATCATATTGCTGTTTCACCTTATTACTCCTTGATTTATTCTGTGATTAAAGATGTAGCTATAAATAAATATTCTCATTTAGCAGCAAAAAGCAAAAGACAGATCAATGTATCGAAAATAATTCAATTCCTTCTTATAAGACTAATCAATTTTTCTGTTATCCTTCGAATGAAGGTGGTGCCCAAAACTAGTATGAAGACTACAATATGCTACAATTGATTTACAGCGTATTTATAACTTGTGGTTTTAGCACAGGGTGTGAAAGTCTTAAACAGAGCTAATTTTATTTTCTGCAATGACAACACATGCTTGAGTATTCATAGAGGTTAATTTGCATATTAATTTGAAGACAGAAGCTACACGGTCTTTCTGCTGTATGAACAGAGCCCATGGTTGATATGCGCTCATGCCAGTCCAACTGGAAATGTGTTTACCTAACTGTATCCTTACAAACAGAACACAGATTTCTTTATTTGGAGGAATTAGTTGTTAGCTCATCTTGTTTCCATGTTGAATTTCTGAACAGCATTAATTCGTCAGACTTGATGGATTTTCCCTTCTAACTTAAATATACAGAGGTGTTGAATTTCAATAAATAATATACACTGGCTTATTTTGTCCTTATGTGTGTCTGTAGCCTAAATTGAACTGCTTGTGCTGTGGATGAGCACATAAAAAAAAGATGCTGAATGCTGAACACTATAATCAAGTTCAAAATGATAGGATTCTATCTTGTGTTCATTTCAAGACTTTATTGAACCATTACTTTTCTCTGCTTATTATGATCTGAGCCTGATTTTGATAACTTTCATTACAAGTTGACGCAGAATCCATTTATTAGAATCACTTCAGAGCAGCTATTTACATAGGCTACCATTTACCGTAGCTGGGGTAAGAATTCAGATCATTTACTTAATCAAAAGTAGCAAGACTGCAACATAAAAAATTTCTATTACAAGTAAATGTCCTCTTTAGAAAATTATGTAAAACAATGTATTATTGGCAAAATTTACTTAAAGTATCAAAAGTAAAAATGCCCATAATTTTAAAAAAAAGGTCCCTGTGAATATTATACTATTACAAATTGGATTATTGGATTATTATTACTGATGCATTAATGTGTTAAAAACATTTTACTGCTGTACTTGGTCGGGGTGTAGCTAATTTGAACAATTTAATATACTATTGGGTAGTTTAATCTATCATAGTGCATCATATTTTACAAGTCGATCCTATGTTTTGTTTGTAAAATCTTCATTAGCAAAGTAACTAGTAACTAAAGTTATCAAATAAATTCAGTAGAGTACAAACTACTATATTTACCTTGAGTAAAAGTATGATGTAGCATAAAATGGACATACTTTCCGTAAGGGCAAAATTTCTCATTTCCTATTAGCAGATATGTTTTTGTAATTATCAGTTTTCCATTTATTCTTTCTGCACTTTAATCATTTCTGTTATGTGTCACTTCTCACGTGAAGTAAATTGATATCCAGGTTGTCTGCTTACTAAAGGACAACTTGTTTGTAACGAGAACATTCTGCCCTGTGTTGTGATCCTTTATCCTTATCCTTTGATAAGACACCTTAGTTACCAACAGAGACGACGTGGGTAAGGGCTGATTCTTGCTTTCTTGCTTTCTTCAGTTCCTCTGAAATTGTAAATATGTGACTGTATCTGCCCTTCGGGATCCTTTCAGCTGAAATAGATTGACTCTGTGTGCTCGCTCACTCTTCTTTTTGTTTACATTTTATGCTTGATTGCCATTTTATTTGATTGCTTTATTCTTTTGCTTAATTACCAATACAAAAGACAACTGCTTATTGGCTTTTCATTTTATACACACTTTCCACCACTGCCATTTACTGACACTATGAATTTTGAGCTGTAATACAGAAATGAAAAATCCTGAACACACTGTGCCCTTTTTGCTCACACTGCTTTTGTCTATGTCTCGCTTACCCTCCTCTTCCCATTCCTCATTTTCCTATATTTTCTTCAGAACTTATTACATTAACATCAGACTGTCCCGCATCATGCTGTGGATGAAGTGGAAGATGGTGGTGGACTCCCTGCGTGGACGGAGAAGGAGGATGTCCTGTTTCCTCTGGTTCATCCTGCTGTTCACTGCAGGAGGTCTGGTTCTCTTCATCCACCAGTGGGATCTGTCAGAGATGGTCCAGCAACAAGGCCCAGGTTAGTTTCTACTTGCCCTACAAAAACATTATGGCGTTATGAAGGCTGATTCTTGTCCTGACACTTGGCACCTGACACAAAACGTCACAGATATTGATCATCATGAATAACATACATGATGTTTCCAACATAATTCACACAAATGTCCAAGCTCTTTACAATATTGCAAAAATGTAGCTTTAGATGAATTTATTTTTTAAATTTTTGAACACAAACCAGAGAACAAATAATGCCATTTAAATCTTCTCACACTGGAGAAATAAAATAAGGAAGTAAGGAATAAAAACAAATAATAAAAAAAGAAATAGAGTGAAATATAATATGCACTGCAATATGTTTTTCTTTTTTATGTAATCATTTCTGTATCACAAAGGTCTTTATATAACCAAAATGTTCTTCATATTGACATGAATTTTTGACGCAATATTTTCATCAAACACAGAAAACAAAGCAACACAGACCTGCCGATACTAAATGCATCATGAGTTAGTTGACTGATCTGTACTGTTATGTGGCGTGAATGTCAGTGGTGGAATGCAACTCAGTACATTCACTCTTTACTTTACTTGGGTATTACCATTTTATGCAACTTTATAACTTTTTACTCCACTACATTTGTCTGACAGCTATAGGTACAATTTGTCATTCTCTTCCTATCCAGTGAAAACCATGTATCTCTGAATTTGTTGATTTTAAAAAGTGTTTTAAATTCAACGAGGAACTAAATAAATGTTAAAAAATAATAGATAAATAATCAAAAATAGGCAGAAGCTCCACGTTTTCAGTAAATTATTTTCACTTGTGTTTCCTGCTCATACAAGCTCAATAGACATGCACTCACACCTCTCCAAAATAATATTACGTAATATTAGGCACATGAATAGCAGTGGAAGCACAGAGTCGGAATGTTTTATTGCGCTGCAGAATTACAACCGGCACCGGTAACCACATCAGCAGCTGCTGGCTACATCAGCTGCCTGTTCACTGTCATTAGTTGCATTTTCTGTGTTGTTCACCTTTCAATATATAAACACAAATATACATTTTACATTGAAGATGAATAGTAAATAATTTGCTTAATTTTTAGCAAAGATTTGATTTTGGCATCTCCGGTGGGTCCTAGTAGATTAGAGAGTATTCCGTTGCTTTCGCTGATTGTGGTTGTAGCCATGGCTGCTCTTTGGTTGTTATGATTGTGGCTGTTACATGTTATAAAGGGTGTAATGCTACATGCAGGAGTTGAGAAGTTGTGTGTGTGCAGTGAATTGGAATGTTTGTGTTGGCTGAGCATTGTAGTGAAGCTATTCCTGAACTCCTGTGTGTATCTATGTATTAGTAACATGTCATATCTGATATAATTAGATATGTGGCTTAACGAGGCTGTTAATAGGAGCAATAGTCACAGTACATCTACCGTAGCCTTATCCATACAGTAGTACCACAGATAAACAACACAAATGCAGCCATAGCGCGAACAATCTCAACAGCCATAGCTTCACCCACCACAGCCAGTGGCTATATACTGTCAGAGCTCATCCCCTCGGAAGGAGTAATGAGCAATAAATACATACAGTACAGTGTCATATCACCTCTCCTTTCTGTAGTATTTGCACAGTGTGTCCTTAAACTGGCAGTGAAATTGTACTGGACCAACACACTAACTGTTCCTTTGGTTCAGCGAGAATGGAAAATGTAATGTGAGGTAACGCAAAAGTTATTGCAAAGGAAAGCAAAAGTAGTTCAGAAACAAAATCCTGCTGTGACCTTATGGGAGCTCATTATAAATATATTATATTATATCATATTAGTCAAACATTTGAGAAAACTTTATTTCATGTGGCTGGTTTAATCATATTGGCAATGGAATAAACTGGCTGAATGCAGAAATGTATATATACAGTGGTCTAGCCTAAATAACAACACATTCATATAGTCTTATATTTTGTATTTTTCAAAATAATACATTCTAACGCCAATAAACACACACACACACACAAAAACACACAATAACACAATAACAAAACAGCTACACTGATCCACACAACAACAAAAGTACAAAAAAAGACTGCAAACACACACACTCACACACAGGCACATTAATAAGAGTATATAGAATAAAACGTGGTTAGATAGTAGCAGTTGGTAAGTTTTGCATTCAGGTTTAACCAGCATGGTGGAGAGAACATTTGATCTCCAAATATTTCCCTTTTCATTCCAGCTTGGTGACCTTGTCTTTAGAGTTTCTTCCGTGACAGAGGGAGGTACATTCATTTCCAAATGAGTGAAACCTTTGTCCTCATAAAGGGACCCAATGTGCTTCTGCTTGGCTCTCAGCATTAAGGAGATTGGGGTTTAAGCAGCCGTGATGGAAGAGTGTCCTGAGCGTGTAAAACTAAGCTGCTTCATGTCTCAGAAACAAGAGATCAGCTGCTTGCTTACGTGCCTCTTTGGCTTGTACTACACTTTCCACCTAAATGAGAGCAGCATTAGTTGCATGTTGCTGCTGTTGTTGGACCAGCCACTGCCTTTGATTTCAAGGGACTCATTTGTGATATTTCGCCTCATTTTGATTTAAAAATCTGCACATTTTGGGTTTTTTCTATGTAGTTCTTTTGGGATTCAACTAAGAAACAAATAAAAAAACGTAATGCGGTTCACATGAAAAAACACCCAGTTGCATTGTTTTTTAGTGAGCTGTCAATGTGTTTGTGTTGCTTAAAGACAAAGCTAACAAACTGGTCCAGTGGACTCTTTGCGGAAAAAAACAGCAGAGCCAGAGAAGCTGCCATCCACTGAGATGTGACACTATCGTGTGTCAACAGCCCTGTGAATCATGAATATCAGAGTAGTGTCACACTTCACAGCAATAAGAGCCACTTAGCCAGAGTGGAATCTCTTCAACCCTCTAATATTTCCCTGATTGTCAGATGCTTTCAGGCCCGGTGGCAGGTGAAAAAACGTCCATTCACAATGACACACGTAGGACACACACAGAAGCATGTATGCAAGACAGGCACGCATTATGTACAAATATACAAACCATGACAACCAGCATTTAATATTCATGACAGATATCAGACAAAGACGCATTACAGCTTGTAAGAAGTTGGTGCATGCATTCCAGGATTACACAGAATTGATCGTTTTTATCCTTCCAATTTGCATGTGTAACAAGAACCAGGAGCAGTTGTGACAAAACCTGTTGAGAAAGCCCCACTGCCTTTTTAACCTGACATGTGTTGTGTTGTATTTAGCTTGTGTACTTGATGGCATGGTGATGTTTTCTTTTTAATTATTCTTTCACTTGACATTTAACAGGCATATTTACAGAATAACAATTGTGTGTGATTGCACACATTTGTGCTGTGCTCTGTTTAAATAATTAATAAATTTCCTTTCACTTAAAATGTTGTTTTTCATAGTTTGGGCCACCCCAGTCAATTGTTTATTATTGTAACCGTGACAACAACGGTCCCACTAACCTTAACCTACCATGATCTATCCCTAACTTTAGCCACAATGTGTATCTGTATTGTGTGGGCTGTCAAGCAGTCCCTTGTTTACTCCTTTTTTAAGGTAATCACAAAGTAAGTATTGGGTTCAGCTGTATGTGGCATTATTCATTCTGATATAATTACACAGTCAAATCTATCACCACAATAGATACTGTTAAATGGAAAACAAAATATGTGCATGTGTTAAATGTTAAAATGATAAAACACAGGTTAGCAGGTCAACATACAGCATTTGTCTAAGTTACCAAAATTGAGTGAATGCTGAAAATAAAAGAGACCACAGCATTTCATTGACGATTTGTCTCACTCTTTTGATTACTAAACATTTTTCAAGCATATAGTGTATGTCTTAGCACACGTTTTGCAGCCTAAGCACATCCTTTTATCTCGTCTGCTATATCGCTACTTGAATATTGAAGTAAGAATTCTAGTTTATTAAATCATGCATGAGAGACTGTGTGCTGTATACAGAATACAGTGGCTACACAGTCTTTCCAGCCCCCTCGCTAAAGCACAATGAGCAAGCAGTATCTTTGCCTTAAGCTATGGTGCTTCACCCTAGCAGAAGCTCATATCTAATAGAGCTGAGTTATAATACATTGGGTGTCAGCTTTTATCTGCCTCCCCCTCCTTCTCCACCTCTTTATTTGGCTTGCAGTGTGCTTGAGAGCTTTGTATCCCATGGTTTAGATGGCCTGCACAATGGAAGCTGTGAAAACTGCAGTTTAACTGGCAACAGTCTCCCCCTGATCTCTCTCAAGTAATTGTTTAAGGACAATTGGAGAAACAGCAGCCGGCTTCCCAGGGAGAAGAGACACCTGAAGAGCAAGCAGTTCAGATAAATTGTCTCCACAAATTTACACCTCTGGGCATTTTTCAGATGAGTATGACAGTGAGGACCAACCGCTCTGGTGAGTGGAAGGTCGACTGTGTGTGTCACCTAGCAAAACCCGCAGCAGCAGAGCAATCCATAAATGGAGGGGAAGAGGTGCCCCATTTCATGTGTGTCTGTGAAAATGTGTGTTTACTAGCAAGCAAGTGCCTAGATCCCAGTGTAGCTGATAATAACATTACAATTGTTGAGTGCTTTTAACAAAGGTGGCCTACATTACCCTAAGTGCATACAGTTTGGTATTGCTTGTCTCAACTGGCTGTGGCTCTGTGGGTAGCTACTGAGCTTTCAAAAAATACAAATTTTCTGATTTTATTTTACTTTAAATGAGTGTAAATGACATCTTAATTATACAGGTGTGTAACAAGCCAGTGTTTGTTCAAAATCAATCTTGAGAATGTTTGAGAGAGAAATAGGGTTCAGATGTTTTGAGATAAATAGGCCACTTGTAATTAACAAATTTAGTTTTGCAAGCTTTTTTCACGTTTTCACTCTGTGTTGCTATAACCATCAGCTTTCAGCTGCAGCATGCAGGTGTCAACAGTTCAGAGCACTGATCAGCTGTAAATGACACTGGAAAAAAGTACATAAGCCTATTCGGCATAAAAATGTCGTAACACCTACCTAATGAAATGAAAAAGCAAGGGTGTGAAAACAAAATGAATTTCTGTCATTAAAAGTCCCCAGCGAAAACTGAAATCCAGTTGCTGATGATAGTTGAAGGTTCCAGAGAGGAACAATTGATCGAATGACTAATGTGAGATTGCTCGCACAGAGAATTATCACAGGACTGTGCAGTTCCTCTCAGGCCTATGTGAGTGTTTAAACTTCTTTCAGCTCATTGTTTGTTTTTTCCAGCCCCCAATTGTATTTTTTTTTTCAGCCATAGCAGACAGCTTTTTTCAACGATGGCAGTTGTCCAGTCAATCACATTTATTGCACAACTTGGATGATGGATGGAAACACACAAAGCATGCATGCAATTAAAACGGTGGCAGGTGCACACGCTAAACAATACAATATGTTAGCTAGCTGCCACATATTATGGTTAACAATCAGTTGTGTCACATCAAAATATAGAAGCACACAATGTTCACACCAGTGTAGAGACTAAAGATATAGAAAGGAATAATATTTGACATAAGTAACAGAGGCTTACTTAAGCTTACCTACCCATAGCGTGGTGTTTACAGACTGGTGGTGCATGTCCCAAGACAGCAAGCACACCTCTGCTATCCTTCTAGCAGAGAAGATGACATCAATACCTTTGACTTTGTTTCATGTCTAGCGTGGCTGATATCTACTGTAACTGTAGAGGGGAGGCTGGTACAGTTAAAGGCCATGGACTGAAAAATGTCCGACTGCAGTGATTTACTTTCCATGATTGAAGTAAAAAACTTAGCTCAACACTTCTTCCATTCGAATGCCATGTTGCATTTAATCCCATGATATAGTCCAGTCAATTCTACTACCACTATTGCTACAAAGAAGTAGAAGGAGAAGTAAAAGGTCCATATTCAGTGATGCAACATTTAGGCAGTATGCCAGACACTGGGCTGGCAGCTGATGCATAGGTTTCAATAAAGTACTTAAGAAATGTGCCTTCAAGGAGTTTCAATGAATAGTACAAACTAAAGGAGACATGATACAGAATACAGTAAAAAAAAAAAAAAAAAAAAGAATAAAATTAATCATCTGGCTGTCCACTCTTGGCCCCCTCCAACTCCCCATCCCTCTATCTCTTTCCACATGGAGCCTGCCAAGAACTGGGCATATTGTTTCATGCTCGAAGGTAAAATTTGATCTTTCAGTCAGAGGTTCAGTAATCCCTTAAGCCTTGTATGTTTGCAAAGTCCAATTTAGCTGTCTCTTAATGTAATTAAATTGTGCTGATGACCCCCAGAGCACTGGAACGGCACCGTATTTGAATGCAAATCCTTCACTGGATGTTTGTGGAAAAAACTGAACGTTATTGTACCCTGCTTTTCCATTCTTTCATCTGCGTGCACAAAGCTCCTTTAACAAAGCCTGTTTCTGTTTTGCTGGCACTATCCCCTCCATTCCTCCTAGAGCAGGAAGATCATTGGAAAGCAATTCTTGGCAAAGCCAACTCCATCACAGTGGTTTTATCCAACCTTATGTATAATATGCTCCCTGGAAACAAGGGGTATTATGTCTTTTGGGAATAAGTATGACAGCATACCTTGGTTTGAATGTGAAAGCAGTGCAAGCCAATGTTGGGATCACATGGCGTCTGGCATGGGCCATGGGTATTCCAGCAACTATTTAAGCAACCGCTGGTCCACATTCAGCTCTGACATCCCTTGTTCAGGAAACCTTAGTGGGATGCACTGAAAAGAAAAAAAATATAGAAAAACCCTGTTTTCATGCATGGGTTTCAGGTGCCTACATCACCGTATCTCCAGCCTCTTCTAGACTTGGGCCATGTCAATTGGATTTCAAATGGAGCCGCTCAGAGGCAACTGCAAGGTCATGTGGTTTTCCATTAACATTAATGCCCGGGGTTATGCCACAGGACCCCTGCAACATAATCTGTTTTCCCTGCCATCTGATCCTGCTCGCCAATGGCTTCTATATGCCAATCTATACAAACAGATTTTGTTTTTCACATTCCTGCTCCAGCAGAGGTCACTTAAAAATATGCAAACTGTCGGAAAAAAAGTGAGCACTTTTATAGAAAGCTTTATGAAATAATTGTTGAAAAAGAAAACTTTTTGGCATAGTGTTGAATGGAGGTTAGGTTTTTGAATCCCTTTAGGTTTTCTTGGGGAAAAACATTTGTTTTTCAGTTTCTTTTTATATTGTCAGAAAAAAGATATTCTGTGTGGTTGAGTCCAATGGGAATGGGTGTACAGCCACAAATCACATTACTGCAGTGCTCTCCACTGAACTGTTCTTCACGCTCAAAAGTAAAAAACTTCAAAACAGCTGATCCTGTGCTATCCAGAAAACCATGAAATATAAAACACAGATCCAAAAGCAACCATACAGCATGAGGGGGAGGACGTGAGGTAGAGAGGGAGGACCTTGATTGAAAAAAATAAAACATATGCTGTGATCTTTCTTTCAACTCACCAGAGCTGAAGATGCATCTTTTTGAGCTACTGACAAGAAGACAGGGTTAGGACCCCCTCTGAGCAGTAGAGCATGGCTTGGCCGTCCTGTTGGTGGTGGTGGGGCTTTCAGGCTGCCCTTTTCCATAATGCCATGCCAGGTAACATTAAAAACTCAAAGGAAATAAAACAGAGCGAGGCTAGAGCACCAGGTGGATCCAACAGTGAGGCTGATTTTTGAAAATGTCTTTGAAGACTGTAATCACAGATGCTGCCTCTCAATGCTGTCAGTCTGGCCCAAGCTATGTCACTGCAAGAACCACAGCTGAGGCTCAATGCACTCTCTGTGACTGTGAACACAAAAGGGTTCAACTTTAGGAAGACAGTTTCAGATAAAACCTAGACAGTTTGAAAATCATAGACAAAGGATGAGTTCATAGTGGCATTCATGCTCCAAATTCCAATTTTCTTCCCATATCTGATTGTTTTGGATGACTGACTGTATCTTTTTTTATCCCATATATTAAATAATAGTGATTTTAAAAAGACATCTGCAAAGGCATCACATCTGCTTTTGTGCTTTTGTGCCACTTATATTGAATACATATCAGTTACAGCGTAAGGCTTTGAGTTCTGATTGACCAGAACCGAAATGCTTTACCTGAGGCACAGCTGGCATGACGCCCCTCCTAAACAATGCATGTATTGTAATCGTGTCCCTCTGTAATTATTACGAACAGGTCGGCCTAAGCAATATGCAGCCATGCCTACACTGATTAAACTCAGCACTTTGCTTCTTGCTCACTGCGACATTGGCCTGGCTGCCAGTGTCCCAGGTCTTTCTGCTATCTATTCGACACTGAATCTTCATCTCTGGGAACAAAAGGTGTCTCGTTCCAATGGGAGCACCAATCAATCAGGACTGGACTGGTTATCAAAAACGATTTAAGAACTTAACAACATGACTAACAAATATGCAGCCAAAACTGACATATCTGCTGTGTATTTTACAAAGTGAGGAAGAAAAAACTAAAACATGTGTTTATTTTCCTATTCTTTGTCTTAACTTGTCTAAACTGGTCAATTTCAAATCGTGTGACAAAATTATTGATCGTAAGTAATTCAAGTAGTTTTAAGTCAGTTTGGTTTGAATCCCACTGGCAGAATCAATTAATCAAGCAACAGAGCCTTGGTTGTATTGTAACTGTTGCTGGATAAAGTCTTTAGTATGTAATTCATAACCTACAACATGCACATGTAGTTTGTAACCACTTGCTCACATAGCTGGTGTCTTACCTGAGTTTGCTTTTTACAATGTATCTTATTTGCCACTTTCAAATATTTGTGTTAAATTGGTTAAACATGACTAGGCTGTAATATTGTATGTCCATTGCAATTTGGCCAAATATTTTGCTAACATATGCAAACATTTATCTGATCCACAGTAATTTAATAGAATTAAATGTAACATTTTCCTATGCTGTGACCTTCTGTAATATCTACTGGAACTTAGTTGAGTGTGATTTTGGTTCAGTTGCTTAACATCTTCACAGTTATTGTACTCTGTACCACAGGGCCTAATTATTGTCTGCATATATGATGCAGTATACTGTGATTGAATAGATTTTTAGTAGAATAAGAAAGTATTAAAAAGAAAGAAGTGGACAATATGTAATGTTCAGTTCTCCTGTACTGTCTCCCTTGCTGAAGCGAGGAGGTTGAAGGCAGCCATGTGTCTCCAATACGGTTTTACCAGATGCTTCTTTTCACCGGCTTAGACATTCATTTCTACATTTTATTCATTATTTCATTCTGAAGACGGCAGCCTTGAGTGCAGTCACTCCACGTAGTTTCTCTCTCTTTCTGCTCGGGTCTGCTGTTGCTGAGGTATAGATCCGGGAATAGGTGTGATATAGCAGCTTTTGTCAAAGCACAACTGTTGAAAAGTGAAGTGACCAAGAAAAAATAAAAATCTGGGCTAGTGACAAAAGATACTGTGTCGTACCTCTCCCAATAGTAGACAGAGAAGTGATAAAGCATATTGATCATACAGGTAACCTCTCCCCTGCCGTGACCTTACCTGTCCTCTATCTATAATATGCAGTCTCAGTAAAAGGGGAGTTTACTCAAGTCTATAAAGTATTGAACCAAAGCAATCGTCTCTACAGTCCTAAATGTTAGTAGGGATATTTCAGCTTTCTTTAAAGTGCATGAGGATACATGTCTGCAGTCTGACAGAAACTTTGTAGAATTAATTTCATCAGACACCACTGATGTGTTGCATAAGCAGTGTGATTTTTATAGTGTCACTGTCTCTGTATGAGTCTGTTCATATGAAACATAATGTTCCTGTCAGAAAGCTTGTCTTCACCTCTGCAAACACATCAGAAAAGCAGAAAGCCTTGTCTTAAGTATTCCCAACCAAGAAAGCCTGAAAGTTTGAGCTTTGTAGCTATCTTCCAGTAGGCTTTAGAGGCTGCGAACGCCATAGACAGGAAGAGACATACAAAGAGAGAGTGGGAGGAGAGAGGGAGGTTATATAACCACAGTTCTCACCAAGGAGACATCTTGTGGCTTCAAAAGCAAAGCAGTGATAATAAATGCCAATGTACAAGGTTACTCAAGTTATCATCTGCTCAGGCAGGGAGGATAATGCGAGACCGGTTATTGTTAACAAAACAAAATTATATATATTATTATTCTGTTAAACAGGTCAGTTCATGGCTGTGACTATAAGTAACTCTCTCAAATACAATGATGAAGCTCCCAAGGCTCAAAACTGTTTTCGAACCTGCTTCTATATAGTCTAGTGATTCCCTTAAAATGCAATAATGAGTTTTATCTGTGCCTATCTGCAACTTTGAATGTGCCTCTTTATTTAATTACCAATACATAGATATATGGCTTTCATATTTTTGCAGTTAAATATTTATCTACTGTACCATGAATAGATTACTGTAGGAGAGCTTGGATATCAAGGTAAAGAAATTTCATGTTTTCTTTGTGGATCTGGTACCTGCTGTTTCTGATAAAACATCTAGTCTAGTTTATTCCTCAGTAGCATGATGCCGTTGCAGGAACCTCAGCTAAGGAAAAGCTTTCCTTTGGACACTATCAGTATAAGCTACAATATTGTACAAGAACCATGCCATTCTCCGCCCCTATTATGGATATTAATCTGAGAGGGATTCCACACGATTGTTCCCAAAGGACAATCCCTGCCTTAGGAGCTGTGATCCATCCCTCCAGACTGAAGCCAGCGTACCCATTATCAAATCAGACTTGAACCCATCCCCTGTCTGCCAGGGAGACGTGCTGAATGGATATCATTGTGCACTGCTGAGGCTTCCATCACTGTAATCCCTCTACAAAGTGCAGGCACTCTTAGAGGAAGATGAAAAGAGCAGAGGGGAGAGTGGCCTTATTCACCGTGTGTCACTGCAGAGGGCACAAGGAGGGAAGTCGGAGGAATCAGTGGCCTGAGCCGACGACTCCTCAGCCCTACCCCAGACAGAAAAGAACAAAAGATTAAGCCCTCCTGCTATCCAGAGTGATAACAAGCTGTCAACTTCTAAAATGTAATCTGCTGACTCCGAGAGGAAGTGGTGGTGTCAGTGGAGTGGGCCGCCAGCTGATGCTTATCTCCTGAATAGCGTGCCATTGATGGAGAGAGCCGCGACCCTGCTGGCAGATACACAAAAGCCACCTCTGTCTGCCACCAAACAAAGAGGTCTGCATGAGCGACGGAATCCATACTGAGCCAATTTTCTATATATTTATCTACATATATCCCCACCAGACCTCGTCCCTCTTTAAGATGAGGGCCACAAAGAAATGTGATGGGAATGATAAATGACATGAATAGGAGCCAATAGACTGGGGATAATAAGGCATTGCCCCTGACAATGCTGCAAAGTGATGGGAGGCTCCTCTCTGGCAACTTGTTTCCCAAGCTCTTCCACTCCGACCGGGCACAGATTGTTAATGTAAAAGCCATATTACTGCCAACACCAAGTTCTAATGTGCACTTCAATGGACAGTGAGGCTGCGATATGGGAGCTGTCATCAAACTGCAGCCATTAAATCAATCTAACCTGGGCATTATCCAGCCTTTTAACAATGGGGATTGCTATACAGCTAATTGCTATCACCTACTGTATCTTTCTGTCTCTAATCCACCTTATCCCCTCCAACCCCGACTCTGTTTCTTTCTCAAATGTTACATCTCCAAAATTGCTTTTAAATTACCCAACAGAGCTACCAGATGGCTAATAAAACATGCAGGGCCATCTTTGATCATATTAGATATTAATATTGACATGCCAGATTTTTCTTTGACGGATTCGCGTGGGTGTTGTCTTTTTAATAGGGTAAAGAATCTAATTTTCTGGTCCATACAAAAGCCACTTACAATCTCAGTAGTTATGGCAGAGAAAGGGAATTAGTCACCCAGGAGCTATTTCAGGCTGTTTACAATTTGATTTCAGACCAGAGCCAGAGGGTTTTCCCTTGTGGACTTTGGGGTATTGATCCTGAAACACCAGTCATATGATATGAAATAGATACTCTTAGTTGTTTTCTGTACAGCCGAATGAGAAAGAAATGGCTTTGACCTGGTGCTATTTTGGATACCTTAGGGTCATTCTGTGCAGGCTGGTTTGATGGTGTACCAAAAGTACTGATTGAAAATGGTCAAATAACCAAGAGAATAGAACAAAGTTGTGAACATGTTTTTTCAACAGCTAATGGATCTGATAGCAAATGGCTATAAATAAAATACAAACTGTGTGTTAAGGGCAGTTTCATTTATCCATAAAATAAGCATTTTTTGTGTTTCTCAGCGCAATACTTCAACCAGACTAAGAGTCTACAGCCATGCTAGGTAAGGCAAGGAGGTTTTATTCATATAGCACATTTCAAACACAGTGGCAATTGAAATTGCTTTACATGGGAAAAGAAATTCAAAAGACCAAGAATAAAATAAATTAAAAGAAAAAACAAAGAAATATAATACAGTTACAGTAAAGTAAAATATATATATATATGTTGCTAGTGCAACATAAGAAAGAAATGATAATGACAATGCTAACATGCTGATGCTAAACAGGTAGAATGTTTACCATGTTCACCATTTCCATTTAGCATGTTAGCATGCTAACATTTGCTATTCAGCAATAAAGACAAAGTATAGCCGATGCTGATGGAAATTTCATTATTTTGTCATAAACCAAAGTAAGGAAAGGCAAGGCAAGTTTATTAATAAAGCACCTTTCTTACACGGATGCAATTCAAAGTGCTGTACAGAGACAAAGTCATAATTAAAAGGAAAAAGAGAAAAAGCAATAGTTAAAACTATATAATTCAAACAAAAGGAAATAAAAATACATAAAAAAGCAGTTTTAAAGGTAAAATGTAGAATTTAAAAGCTACAGTGCATATAATTACCTTCCTGAATTAAAGGCCGTAGTAAACAGTAATGTTTTCAGCCCTGATTTAAAGGAGTTTACTGATGTGGCAGACATTAGGCTTTCTGGGAGTTTATTGCACATAACTGGGGTATAGAAACAATAGAACAATAGAAGGCAAGGCAAGGCAAGTTTATTTATATAGCACCTTTCATACACGGATGCAATTCAAAGTGCTGTACAGAGAAAAAGTCAAAATGTATTAAAAGGATAAAAAGAAAGCAATAGTTAAAACCAATCCAAAATGATAAAACATAAAAAGCAGTTTTAAAAGATA
>JAVQJL010098441.1:0-13140 GCA_036024295.1 Nannoperca obscura
ACAGAGAGAGAGAGAGACAGAGAGAGAGAGAGACACAGAGAGAGAGAGAGACAGAGAGAGAGAGAGAGACAGAGAGAGAGAGAGACAGAGAGAGAGAGAGAGACAGAGAGAGAGAGACAGAGAGAGAGAGAGACAGAGAGAGAGAGAGACACAGAGAGAGAGAGAGACAGAGAGAGAGAGAGAGAGGTAGTCGGGCACAGAAACAGTGAACAAACACTCTGACACTCAGAGTCGACGCGGC
Organism: Nannoperca obscura; assembly: GCA_036024295.1. Classification (NCBI taxonomy): domain Eukaryota; kingdom Metazoa; phylum Chordata; class Actinopteri; order Centrarchiformes; family Percichthyidae; genus Nannoperca; species Nannoperca obscura. The sequence goes on from JAVQJL010098441.1 coordinate 242, forward strand.
AGCAGAGCTCTGAGCTCCAACTGTGGATGTTTGATGAGAGGAAACCCTCAGAGGAACAGAGAGAAAGAGAGAGGACGGACGCAGACTGCCGGTGGATGTGTGAGACTGTGGCCGGGCTGCGGTGGATCTGTGCCGGCCCCGGTGTGAATGGGATTACGCCGGTTGTTCCGTGTCTCCTGTCGGTGCTGCTGCTGGAGGAAACATGCGGCTGCAGAGCTTCCCGGTCTCCTCGGTCCTGCTGTCGGTGCTGCTGCTGCTGCTCGGGTTCTGCAGCGGCACAAGTTTCCCAAGTAACATCAATATAGGTGAGTGAGGGGTGTCTGCACCCAGGGGCGCTCCGGGAGCAGCTGGGAGAGATAATATCCTGCAAGAAAAGATGACAACTCACAGCGTCTGTAACACTACTTATTCTTATATTTCTAAATCTAGCCAAGTAATACAGATTCACCATACATGCACTCTTATAATGACGCACTGTGAAAGGCTCCATGTTTATATTTATGTCCTTTTTGGTGTAATATTGTGACTTAAAATGATTTTTGGAAGCTTAAATCTCACTGGCAAACAAGTGAATCCCTGTAACGTCCCCGTGAGTGGATCCTACAACAGTCCTTTGCTGCTGCTAGAATATTCCTGGAATGACTCCTGTAATAATGCCTGTGGCCGGGATTCCCTATGTGACTTATAGTATGTTAGTATTCATATATTCATGTTGTGATTTACAGCATTTTGTGTCTCTTGCACTTTGATATATAACAATAATGATGTGTTCAGGAGCGTGGAACTTTTCTATCCTAGAAATATTAAAGTAATCAGCACCATGGACAGAGACACATAATAATAATACAGTAATTAGCACCATGGATAGAAACTCTGACTCTGACTAACTCTGACTAATATTCCTGTTGCGACTTCAAGTGTTTCAGCTTGAAGGTGTCTGGCAGTCATTAGTTAGCACCTCATAATGTGTTTATAGGTACATATTTTGTACATAAAACATTTAAATAACACACACAGATTAATCAACAAATGGTTGTAGCTCTAATTTTAGACATTAGCAACTCCACTAGCTAATCTTAAAATAAGGTGGGTTTTTTTGCTTATAATTTTATAAGTTGTGTTGTAAAGATGCTCAGTAGTGCTTATTGTTGTACATCTCTATAATAATACACTTGACTTAGTGTGTTTAATGGTTCCTATAATGTTTCCTGTTGGACTAGAGTGCAGCCTGCATTCATTCTTCATGGTATTTCTATGATATTTCTACCTCGATCTATACTCTCTCACTATAGACTCAAGCTTTTCCAGCAGCATTGGTGGTTATTCAGAATCTTATTGTACTGTTGATTTATATATATATATATATATATATATATACAAGTCATCCTTAGCAACACCAAGATAACTATGAAAATATCAATGCTGTTCTTAGGCAATGTTTACCTCAATTTTCAGTGGCGATGTATTCTCAGTGGTGGAAAGTAACTAAGTACATTTACTCAAGTACTATACTGAAGTACAATGTTGAGGTACTCGGCTTGAGTATTTTCACGACTTACAATAAATGCATCAGTCATGTGAATACGGCCCAAAAATGATAAGAATCATGCAATTACATCAGCTTCATCTAATATGCTGAACTGCTTCATATACGTACTTACTTACTTTATACTTATACTAAATATTGTACAGCAACAAATGCATTATGATGTATTATTGTAATATGCTAACATGAGAAAAGAGAAGACATCATCGATTCCAGAGGCGGGGGGATTTTGAATGCAGGACTTTTACTTGTGAGAGTGTATTTTTGGTATCGCTGCGTTTACTTTAGTAAAAGATCACAATACTTCTTCCAGCACTGGATGAGCTACCAGCTCCTCTGTAAATCACATCTAACATACATTTCTGCATATGATGCTGTGATCTTGATCCTGACGTGTTTTGGGTTTCCAAAGAGAATATGTTGAGTTGGCTTTTTAATTAGGAGATTTTTGATTTTGATGAGATCTTGGCAGCTAAGAGCAATGGTGGAAGAAGTCCTCAGATAATTTAACTGAATATAAAGAGTAATGCTACTGTGTAAATACAAGTAAAAGTACTGGATTACAAATTGTACTTTGTTAAAGTACAGAGGTATTGACTGCAAGTGCTCCTCATGCAGAATTACCACATTAAAATGTTATATTATTATATCTAAGAGATTATAATTGATGCTGTAAGCAGCCTTTAATGTGACGGCTGGTCATTGTGGAGCTATTTTAACTACTTTGTATCCTGCTGGCAGTTTAATTTAGATAATGTATAATTTTATTTGTTAAATCGTTTGGTGTGTAACTGTATAATATTATTTAATGGTTGTTTTACGACACTTAAATGATGCAATCAGTATTGCATTTTGTGTAATCAGTAATCTAAATGAGTCTTTTTCTAAACGCTTCACTGTGGCATTTGTACACTGATTGAATCCTGAAGCGTGGCCGGTTTGGTCACATTCAGGGTGGCTCAGGCGGCTGTGAGCTGCAGAGCATGCAAATCTCCCAAAATGAATTTATAATGTGATTCATGGGAACACTGGTTCAGACTCCCGTTGGTGCTGATGTAGCATCATGTTGAACTGTAATGAAATCACTCCTGCAGTCCGCGTGCATCTGACCCTGCATACCTAATGTCAGCCTCAGCATTAAACATCACTAACATTGGTTTTGTCTGTATGCTTATTGAATCAGTGGGTCCTTCTGTCAGCGCAGATCGACTGCTTCCGGTCTATAATGTCGCCAAATTATGATATGGATAAGAAAAAATATGGATAATACGTTAGACTTTACCTTTAAAATCAATATCAGGGGTTTAAAATAGCAGACAGCAGCAGTAAATGGGCTCCAGGGAAGGTTATATATTTAAAATATATATAAAATATGAAACATGCATTGTGATTTTTTAAGCTCCACTTTGACCAACTACAACAGTAAAATGGGGCGTTCATGGTCCAGGTGGTCCACACACCCCCAAATAAACGTTCCCAGTTTAAGTTAAGCTGGGGAACTGTGCTGCAAAACCTCTCTACCCAAAATAAGCACATTTCAACAGTCAAATGCTACTTTACTTTTACAAGTAAAGTAAGTAAGAAGTATTTTCTCTGTGGGGTGTGGCTACGTTCACTTAGCAGTAAGTTAGCAAGTAAAGGATCTGAATACTTCTTCCACATCTGTTAACAAGTGGTTGTAAATGTAACATACGATATTATACTTAGATAATTTGTTTGTTGTTTTTGTATGTGTATTATAGTATTTATTCATTTCAAGGCCATTGTCTTGAGTCTCTGACTTTTAATTGTCACTTTCAAAATGTCGGAGCTTTTATTTTGAAGGTGCGACGTTAGCACGGTAAAAGTGTCTCTTCCAAAACAAAGCAAAATCTGGTATTTTGTGTTTGTTTAACACCTCGCCGTCGACGGCACACGGTTTGTCAGTGTTTCGGTACATTTTGTGTTTAATATCGAGCGACATGATAACGTCGGTTCATAGTTTTACTAAGTTTAAAAGTGAGTGTGCGTAAGCTAGCAAGACTGCTATGTTAGCTTAACGCGTCGCCGTTAGCTGTTAGTTTACAATATATCGATTAAATGGGTCAAAGCTGCATTTCATGTGTGATTCTGCTGATTTTATATTTTTTTATGCTGATTGTAAGTAAAGTATGCAGACCTGTTGCAGTCTAGCAGAACTAATTTGAATAATTTGAACAGTGAGAAGTCATGATTGGAGTATAAATAGTAATTAATGATAATTTAGCTTATAATAAAACATCTTGGAGTTTGCGCTCTAATATGTCTTAAAGATTATAATGTGTATGACACAATGCACATGGAACTTAATATTTCCAATTGATGGAGGAGTGGTGCAGCTATGAAACATGTTTAATACACTGAATGAAGTCTGCAGATAGTGAGGCCAGTAACGATTAGTAGACCTGATCAGTGAACTATAATTTGTTGTGATCAATTAATCGTTTGGTCTATCAAGTTGATGTCATCAAATGTCTTGTTTTGCACAACCAAAAGTAAAGAAATCCATATATTTAAAATTTACTGTAATGGTAGCAAACTCTAGTAGTACTCACATTTAAAAATGACTAAAATCAAAATAGATCCTGAATAGTTTAATCAATTGTCAAATCAATTACTTGGCTAATCAATGCAGCTCTTGGACGTTAAAATCACAAGTCAGTTTATTGGGCTGTTATCTCAACTGCAGGAGGACAAAACAGAAAGAGTTATGAAAAAGGTCATTTGAACATTTGAACGCAGCAGCTGTAAACACCAGAGCGACTGGCTGTGCAGTAATGTCGAATAAAAAATCTTTCTGTTTCACCACAGAGACAAAGAGGGTCAATCAGTCCAAGTTTTAAGTGTTCAGATAATTTCCCTGCGACCCTCACAACCATTATGTTGAGAGTGTGAGTGCCAATAGACAGAATGAGAACTGAGAAAAGAGGCTTTTAACAGCAATTACTGCAAACCAGACACCAGACAGTCAACATTTTAGTGAAGATGATGAACTCGGCCTCTGTTTTGAGAGACATTGTATTGTTCTTGGAGAAACAATTTTAAGCTAAAGTTTCTTAATTTTATTCTTTAAAGGTTCCTTGTGGAGTTTTTAGACCATTAGTTGTAGCGCCGTCTATCTTAATGAACACTCCTGCTGATCATTTACTTCCCTTTAATCAACAGCCAGTGGCCGTAGCGTGCCAAGAAACGTAGCAACGTGCTAACAAAAGACTGCTAGCAAGCAAACTATTTTTATTTGTTGTTTGCTTATTCCCTTTGTTTTATTTTTACCAAGAGTTAGATGGGAAGATTGTTATGTCTGTACAGTAAAATATGAAGGTACCATGAGCTGCTTGTTAGCTTAGCTTAGCACAACAACTGGAAACGTGCGGAAGGCAGCTAGCCTGGCTGGTTGCCTGGCAACTGGTCCCAGCCAAGAAATAGTTTGGCTCATAACCCCAACGTCTTAAAACGTCAGTTTTTGTATTAAACAAACAACATCCAACACATAACTTGTTATTTACTGAGCTTTAGAGGTGCTGGTAGGAGGAGTTCGTTATCTTTGGACGGAGCCAGGCTAGCTGTTTCCCCCTGTTTCCAGTCATTATGCTAAGCTAAGCTAGCAGGCTGCTTGTACATCTAACATCATCTCTAAAATAATCGGCTTTGTAAATATTTTATGAGGAAGGAAACCATGACAGTGAATGACTGTTGGTGTTATTTGCCTCCATTATTTTAACCCAAAGGGAAGTGTTGCCTGGTGTGAACAGTAAATCTCTTCTTCTTTTTTATTTATCTGTGCTTTGGGTCAGAACATGATGCCCGCTGTGTCTCTGTGTGTCTGTTAAACAGGAGGCCTTTTCCCCACCGGCTCCCATGAATACGAGGTGTTTCGCTTTGCCCTGGCTCAACACCAGGACGTCCCCAAACTGGTGCCACAAGTGGACATGGTGGACACAGGGAGCAGCTTCGCCATGACCTATGCCTGTAAGTCCAGAAACAAACAGGTTTTCAAATGTCAAGGACATACAAATGGATTTGTCTTTTGGTTCTTTTCGAGTTTCTAAACTAATTTATTTTTGGTCGAAATGTTCAGAGCGGTTCAAAACCGAACCCGTTCCATGTTGCATAAAAAATCAGCATCTTTTCTGGAGTCAGCTCTATGACGTGATTATATTTTCATATAAATCCAGATTTAAAATTTTTATTTTGATTATCAATTCATTGTTTATTTAAAGTAATTTTTTAAGCATTAATACCAAACACTTGCTGGTTCCAGCTTCACATGAGGATTTGCTGCTTTCAGATCTCATTAACATCTATGTATCTTCCTCCATTTTATGGGATTATAAACTGAGTATCTTTGGCTTGTTGACTTTTGCGCAGACGAAGCAAAGGTGTTTTGTAAGATGTCACGTGAAAATTGTGATTTGTCAGTATTTTATACATTTATAATGAGCATTTAGTGGTTAGTTAGTGTCAGATTATAATCGCCGTGTTGTTACTGTAACGTTAGACTCTGACTGTCCTGCAGGTTTGTGGAGGCTGCGGTCACCGTCATGGGCCAGTGCATCTTTCTTCCATTATCCAGACTTCATTCAGCAGACTTGGGATTTAGGGAGAATAAAACTAAATGGAGGCTGGCTTTAAAATAGTCGACAGCAGCAGTAAATGGACTCTGGCTCCAGGGAGCGTTCAGCACAGTACAGTAGGTTTAGAGAACAATGTGCTGACCTTGTTTAGATCTGTCTGAAACACTGATTTCACCAGCCGGACTTCCTACACCTGAAGTTAAATCTCTATAAACATTTACTAACTGTTTACATGTTGGTGGTGGTGGTGGGGGGGGGGGAATAACCCGACATAATTAAAACGATAACGCATAAATTAATAAGGACCTGTAAAATAAAGTCTTGTCTTATATTTCTATTTCTCCACATACCATATGCTTTTAATTGTTTTATTTTCTCCACCTAAAAGCAGTCAAACATATGAAATCTCTAAATTCTCTTAAATAACAAAAAGCTTTTAAACGCTCCTGGTGAAGGACGAGGCCTTCAAGATCACAACTCCTGCATAATAAAGAGGCTTTAGTGGCGTTCTGAGATTAGAAATTAGAAACGATCCAACATTTAGTCTTGGTGCCCAATAGAGCTGCAACGATTAATCGATTAGTCGATCGAAACACAATTAATAAACTTTTTTAATCATAGTTTTTCATGCAAAAATGTCTAGTTTCTTAAACGGGACGATTTGCTGCTTTTCTTGTGATTTCTGACAGTAAATGAAGAGTCTTTGGGTTTTGGACTCCTGGTTGGACAACAGAATCTATTTGAAGACTTTCAAAGATGTGATGAGCATATTCATTGATTAACCGTGAAAATGATCGATAATGAAAGTAATCGTTAGTTGCAGCCCTAGTTATCAACAGCGCTGCAGAAATCCCCAAATGTGCTTCCAGAAAGCGGCTGATGTTGTGCAGATGTTCACAGTGGTGCCTTTGTGTTTGCTTGGTCACGCTTCATGCATGTGCAGACTCCCACAGAGCAGGTCTCCACCTCCCATCTAACAGAATCTCTTCCTTTTGATTAGGTTGAAGCAGAGTCTTTGTTCTGCTCGAGTGTTCGGGGAGTTGAACTCATCCGTATCAGAACAGACATCACAGGTTGATGCTCACAGACGTATATTACTCATTTCTCACCAATTCACCTCTTTATTACGAGTGAGGAACATCTGAATGAAGTCTTGCAACAGAGCACAGACGTTTTTTAAGACTACTTCTTCTTTTTTTGCTTTTAATAGTTAACTGGTCTGCATAAACGTTCAAAAAGGTTTATATAAAAAAATACTCAAGTAAAGTACCTCAAAATTCTAGGTTTAAATGTGCTTTGTTGCTTTCCACCGCTGATCGATGGTATTTTATTCTTTCTTTTTTTTTTAATTGAGATTAAGAATCTTCTTTTCAAGGGAGACGTGGCCAAAACGAACAGCAGCATAAATAAAAACATATTGTTTATTTAAAACAGACAGAAACACACAAGGAGACACAATGCAACAAACAAACACAGAAACCCACAGACCCAGAGATCCTTACAGCAGTATTTCCTGGATCTGCTCGCTGCTGCCGGTTATTTTTCTAAACCGGACGTGAACAGAGTCTGAATGATGGAGCTGCTGCACCTGAGCTGATCCCACCTGCCCTCTGGATACTACTGACACCCCCCCACTCTGTCTCTTTCTATCTGTCTCTCTGTCTCTCTCTCGTTTGCCCTTTTCGTTCTGTCTCTCTGTCTTCTCCTGTGACGCTACTTGTCTTCTCTCTCTCTCTCTCTCTCTCAGCTTCGATATCCTGGTGATCCCCACAGGAAGCTGAAAACGAAGGAAGGTTGGCGTTGCTCACTCGTCTCCTCACCTTCACTTTAACAGAATCGTCACAGTTCATTTGTTGCGTTGTTAACGAGCTAAACTTGGATGTGTTTATCCTCAGATAGCTTGTGTGTTTTGAATTTATTCGGATGTGGTAACCCCTCCACCAGGCGGAGGACGTGAGCCGCACAGCGTGTGGATGACGTTAGCTAAATGTTTTCTGGTACTGTTAGCTTGAAGTTAATCACAAACAAGGAGATGGAGATCCCGTCCACCTTAACGACGTTCTCACTCTGCACCAACGCGCTACACGATGACGTAATGACCCCTCCTTCATTTTTAGTTTCCTTGGTGGTCCAGATTATTAGATTATTATTTAAGATGATTTAAAAGCTTTAAAGTTTCGCTGTCTGCCAGCTGTTGGTCATGGACGCGACATGTCTGAAACAATGTGATGCATTCAGTATTTTATTGTTATTGTTAATCTGTTGTTAGCAAACGGCCCGTTCTCAGGACGTCCTAGTGGTTGAGACACATACCATAATAACAGCATCATAGGTTTCCTGTCTATCACTGCATTGTTAGCAGTGGAATAAAGGCAGAAACTCACACAACACATACACATGACCACAGACTAAAGCTGACTGTAGAAACGCAGTTTGTTTTTACCAAGTTTCCTGAAAATCAGCGAAACAAAATGCGACTTCATGACTTCACGTTTCCTTCCACTGCACTGTACGTCGCCACGTGTTCGTCTTAGTGACACTAAGGGTTTTGTTAATACACAAACTTTCCCACTTTAAGCAAGTTTAAAAACATTTCTTGCAATGTTTTTTTTTCTGTGTTTTTAAATGATAAAACATTTGGATGGAAAAGCAATTATTTTCTACCCCCCCCCCCCCCCCCCCCTCTCGTCTCTTGCTCTGATACTCACCCGTCTCCCCCTCTCGGTCTGTTGTGTGAAATGTAAAGCAGACGGAGCTCTGCCTCCTGTGAGCGACTCTACAGTCGGAGCATCTGAGGTAGAAAAACAAACCTTTCTCTGAGAGCAGAGCTGCTGCATCTGACACTTCACACTTTTATACAAGCAGCTTTTATCAGGAATTAGTCTCGGTGAGGACGAGGTGCAGCACTGCCAGCTGCAACTCCAATGAAACGCATGTTCGTCACTCTGGACTGTTTATTTGCTCTCCTGCAGAGATTTAGATGAGAGGAGACTCATGTCGCTCTCATGTCTGCTGTTAAATCCGGTGAATATGAAGCCACAGCTAGCAGCCGCTTAGCTTAGCTTCACACAAAGACTGAAGACTGGGGGGTGGGGCAGCTAGCCTGGCTCTGTCCAAAGGTTACGTAATGAATGTATCTTCTGATCGGTCAACGCAAAAGCCAATAATTTCCCCAAAATGTCAAACTGTGGCTTTAAAGTTCCCTCCTTTGCTGTTTTAGACGAGACCACAGACTCGTTGACTCCTGTTCTGGCTTAATTACAGCAGAAGCTGGAAACGCGTGTTAAATTGAGGCGTTGTGACATGTTAACATTCAAGCCAGTTTAATTTGTTTTGCTTAATTTGTCCTCTTAATGCCTTTGTGCAACTCGGATCCTCCTCAAGCTCCAGCATTTGGAGCTGAAGTCAAGACAGTTCAGTGTGCCACAGGAATCCTATCAGACATTTTGCAGCCCACAGGAAACGTCTGCTGCTCACATCTGTCTTTTTACTTTAATCTCCTGTGAAATAGGTCATATTCTTTATTTTGAGATTGCCGAATCGTATCTGTTTCTCCCGACCCGTCCCTCAGGAGAAATGATGGCACAGATCAATCCAAGACAAATGATCCAAATGTTGAAAGACGAAAGAAAAATCACTTTTCTATCAGTTCCTGGGAGTTGCAGGGTTTTTCTCGGTGCCTCACCTGAGTGTCAGTCACTTACTCCAACTTTAGAGATGAAGAACCAATTTTCTGTGTCTGTGAATGGATTATTTTGTCCTGTTTACTGCTGTGTTTAGATTCAGGTGTTGTCTAGCGTTGAAAGAGCAGTCAGTCACTTTTCTTTGAGTAATAACAGCTTCCACAGATTACAGCTGTGTGGTTGCCTCTCAGTTTACGTTTCTATCACAGACTTGTTGCTTTTGAGACGTGGTTTGTAAGCATTGAAACAGTTTATTTACTTATAAAAGGAACTGTTTGTTGGAGGTTTGGCCTGAACAACCCTGGTTTGTTAAAGTCCAGGTTAACCTGGTGATACCTGTGGTTACTGCTGGTAATGGTTGGTGTGTTTGAGCTTGCTTGAGCTGGTAGGAGGTACTATGTTCCTGCGTGGATATCTCCTGAAACTCACAGTTCAACATTTCAGTCTCAGATCTGCTCAGAGAAAGCTGGAAGAGCTTTCAGTGAGCAGGGAGGCTGCATCGCTTCCTGTGAACCGTGTGTGTATGTGAAGGTACCGGTGAACCATGAAACTTACTGTAAACAGACATGATTACAAAAGGTCAATACATTGAGATAGTAGATGATGTACACACAGTAGTACACAGAATAATGGTGTAAAGACAGTAGGGTGCATCTGTGCAGGGGGATGGTGGGAGAGCAGCCGAGCATCACGAGGGACTTCATCGTATGAATGAAATGAGCTGTGAGCTTCATAGAAAAACCTGCAGCTGCATCTCAGCTGCTGCAGCTCCAGCACCGCGCCTCAACAACAGCTGCTGTTTCAGTGTAATGCCATGATTTGTAATGTACAGTGGCATTTTACAATCCGACGTGAACAATGTCGGTGATGCATGAACAGTATTTACATTTCATTTCACAATTAACTCCACAGAGTTGAGGATAAGGTTACTGAGCTCCGTCGTCCTCCGACTTCACCCAAAACTAAAATGGACGTACGTGAAGCGTGAGACTTTAATTTCACTCAAACTTCCACTGAAGAGACGGAAACATCAGATCGGTGTGGAGCGGCGAGGAGACCGACAGAAACCAAGTCACCTGAAGTCTCTCTTGCTGATTTTCTGGAAATTAGTTTACAAAGTGTAGATGGGAGCGTAGCTAATGTCTCCACAACATACCATGAAAATCCATCCAGTAGTAGTTGAGATATTTCCGTCAGGACCCAACATGGCGACCGGTTGTTGACGTCTGTCAGGGAACACCTTGCATCTTTTCCTTTCAGAGCAAAATGTGAAAGTGCGTTCAATACTCAAATACTAAGTGCAAAATACTGCACAGTCAACACGAGCACTCAAAACACAAGTTCCCCAGAGACTTCAGTCATCTTCATTATATAGAGTGACACACACACACACACACACACACACACACAGATAATGCCGAGCTAGCTGTCTGTCTCAACCATCATCATCATCATCATCAGTCAGTCGGTGACTAACCTGTGATGAGTCTCGGATCAGTGTTTTTATTGGAGGACTGGACCCTCAGATGATTTCTGTGTCTCCGTCCGTCCGGACACTTTTCATGCTCTTTCTTTCTTTATTTCTCTTCACTTCCTCATATTTACCAGCTGTTCCACTTTGCTTACGTCTTCACATTTGTTCACAACATTATTCTCATTTGCATATATTTCATGCTTTTCTTTTTGTCTTTCTATGCAGTTTTTTTCTCCTGCTAATATTTAGCAGTTTTCCGTTCACGCTGTTTATGTTTCTCTCCTTTCTTTGTGCCTATTAAGTGCCAGCGCTGTTGTTTATTATCTAACGTTTCCAGTTTGTATTTTTCTGCGCCTCGATGAGACACGTCACTTATTGAGAGTCTGTCCTCAGCAGATAAACAGTGGTCGGTTCAGAGCGCGTTAAACAGCTGATGGTTGTTTTCATGGCCACATTACTGTCCTCTCTAACACTGGAGGCAACCTGAGGAGGTCGGCTGGATAGTTTGGCAGCTTTGAAGTTCACATCTCGTCTCCTACAAATAGTTTCTTTTAACCATAAACGTAACTCCTCGTGAAACAGCAACGTGCTGTTTTACTCTTCAGTTTAAAGGTTACACAAACGTGTAGATTAGTGAGCCTCAGAGGTGCTGGGAGGTGGACCATTGGACTGAGCCAGGCTAGCTGTTTCCAGCCTTTATGCTAAGCTAAACTAGCTGCCTCCTGGCTCCAGCTTAATTTAAAATCATCAAAAATGAGATTGGTTAACTCTCCAAAATACCAAACTACTGAAGACAGAGGTGATGTAGTGTCACTGTAGACCTCCAGAAGAGATGGGGGAGAGAGAGAAGTCTGGATGCTAATGAATGTGTTGCTGCAACAATGAACACATCCTGTTATCAAGGAACCCAAATGGAGTCAGGGACTTTAACGAAACGACACGATTTAACATTCACGGCAGCAAATCAGACTGAATAGAAGTGAAATAAATTGAATTGAGAGAGGCAGAAAGAGGGACGGGGAGGTAGAGCGAGCATCTCAGTCTAACAGAGCATGTAACAGGGTTTTGAATGGAGCTCTAACCTGAGTGTGAACCCATGTTAACACACACTCAGGCTCTGCTCATGGCTTCATGAACTCACACCCTGCTGCATGTTAAGAAATCCAGGACGGGACCATTTCATGAAAAAAATATAGCTTTTTTTTTTCCTTCTTCTCAGCCTGAAGAAATGAGTTTGGGCCGAGCGGCAGAAAGTCCATCCGTCAGCAGAGGAAGTCCTCAGAGCACAGAAAATGAAACTTTCTTTCTTCCCTTTTTTTTATTTTTTATGTTCAGGTAATTTTTCGGGCTGTTAAATCGCTCCGTCACAGACTTCACCTGCAGGATTGTAGAATAAACGAGGTTGACTAGACGTGGAGGGAGAAGTCCGAACATACACAACTCGCTGTGGTGTAAAAGCAAAATGTGACGTGTGTGCGTCACTGTAATTCAATTCAATTCAATTCAATTTTATTTATATAGCGCCATATCATAACAAAGTTATCTCAGGGCTCAATCACATGGAGCCGGTCGAGACCAACTTCCACACAAAGACCCAACGTTCC
>JAVQJL010098446.1:0-10151 GCA_036024295.1 Nannoperca obscura
TACACTTGGCCAGTAGGTGGTTTCGTGTGCACATGAAGCTTCGAGAAATGAACCCTTTCTCGAACCAATTGGCTCAAGTGGTTCAATGCCTCATGAGGCTTCATCTCACCATCACTACTACAAACCGTAGGAAGGTAGTTAGCAGACATACACGAACACATCCGGACTGAACCCACGACTGACACAGACAACACTAACAATGATCCGACAAGACACAAAGGGAAGGGACTGCTATATATAAGCTAGGGAAAACGAGGGGATCAGACACAGGTGAGTGACGAGACACAAGTGCAATAATCAAAAAGGGAGGAAAACCAGACAAAGACAGGAACAAGGACTCAAAACTACAAAATAAAACAGGGAACACAGAAAACCTTCCCAGATCATGACACCATATCAACTCCACTCTTTCTCCCTCATCAACCATACATATCCTCTGCATGTATTAGTGTGTCCAGGTCATTCACTGTCCCTCAGGTTGTGGCATGTTGATATTGGGCAGCTGTATATGTATGTCTATGTACAGTACCAGTCAAAAGTTTGGACACATTTTCCCATTCAAAGTGTGTCCAAACGTTTGACTGGTATCCTTCTCTTAGGAGTATTTTTTATTTCGGGAGCTCCTTAACTCTTTGAAGTCTTAGATAACAGAGTTGAACTTGTTAAAGTAAATGTTCCTCATTTCTACCACTCTGTCTCACAAACTTTAGTAGGCCTACATATACAGTAGGCTACAACAATAACATCACAATCTAGGCCTAATCAACAACATAAAATAAACATGTGGTTATGATTCGTGGTGTTTATTTGTCTCAGTCAACAAAAACAATGAACTAATAGTGGCAAACAAATGTGTAACACTTGACCAAGGGAGAGACAGGAGACAGAGGAGGTGACCACTGAGGATGTGGTCCGGACCACAAGGACCACACCAGCAACCACTGAGGAGGTGGTCCGGACCCCAGGGACCACTAGCTTCAGCGGCCTCTAGTGACAGGAACCAGTGGTCCGTAACTGGTGGTCCCGTGTTAGTGACCACGGTGTGAGGAGAGACCGCTGCGAAAAAACACTGAAAATCTGTTATAAATGATATTTATGAATCAACTTTCTCCTCATCAGAGACCACAAGGACAATGCCGGTCTCTCGTCCCATACCCGGTTACATTGCCACCACGCTCCAACAAGGTCCCCGCTGTCCAGCCTTCTTCAAAAAACTCTGACTTTCAATTACAGAAGGGACCATACTGAAGAACTTTTCTACACTCAAGTTACCGGTCATGCCGCTCTGTTTACACCAGCGCGCTTCCGGGTGACGTCACCATGCACACCCGCGACAAATGCTGTGACGTCAGTGCCACCGTTAAAGGGCCGGTTCACCCACTTCCTCCAGCATGAAAGCAGCAGGACAAACAGCATCAGAAGGGAAGACCAGGATATTCAGCCAGAGGAAAGAACATCAGGGCTTCAGCAACTTCCATCCACCCTCACGTAACACCATTTCCTCTCGCAGATGGATCACCCAGCTCTCAAATTCCAGGCCCCTCCTCCTTCCACCACTTTCTTCAAAACCAGCACCAGCTCCAGCAACCACGCCGGCCAGCCTTAATCGGGGAATTCAGCACCGGGATGCCTTTGCCCCCGATGGCTCACACTAAACCACAGCAGCTGGCTTCAGCCAGTACCTACGGCGCTGGTATGCCAGAACCCCTAGCCACGCACCTCCAGCAATGGCAGCAGCTAGCGCTAGCCGGGGCATCCGGCACCGGGATGCCAGCACCCCCAGCTTTCCAACTCCAGCAACGGAATGCCAGCGCCCTCAGCCCTCCACATCCAACAACCACAACAGCTTGCGCTATCCGGGGATCCTGGCACAGGAATGCTAGGATCCTTCTTCCCCCAGGTCTGCCAGTTCTCGTTGGCCGCAGCCTCTGGCCACCACATCAGTTCAGTTCAAGTTATTTATATAGCGCCACATCATAACAAAGATAGAGTCTGACACTGTCTTTGGATACGTACACACCGTCTCAACGTTAAATTTCATCACCTCAGACTGGCGTAATCGGGCGTCATTACCGCCAATGTAAATAACAATCTTAGCATATGTACGTCTATCCGTAACTGGCAGTTTAAAGATAGGATTCAACGTTGCACTCTCTAGTCCCTGCATGATAGCGCCTCCGGCTGTTCACCTCCAGCACTTACAGATCCCGTCAGCTGGAGCCTCGGGCACCGTGAGGCCAGCACCCCGGGCCGTTCACTCCGGCAACCACACCTAGTCAATTCACGTTTATTTAGATAGCGTCATATCATAACATGACGGAGTCTGATATTGTCTTCGCATACGTATACATCGACTCAACACTAATTTCCGTAACCTCTGACCATTTCCGCCTACGTGAATAACAATCTCATCACATTTACGTTTATTCTTAGCCAGCAGTTTTAACTAGGATTCAACGTCAGCCCGCTCCAGCCCCTGGATAACAGCGCCTCCAGCCGTTCACCTCCAACAACCGCATCGGCCCACGTTTCCGGGGTGCCAGCATCCGTTCCCCAGGTCCATCAACCCCGTCAGCCGGAGCTTTTAGCACCGGGACACCGGCACCCCTGGCCGCACATCTCCAGGGATTCAAGGATTCTCTATCGGCAAATGTTACGTTCTCATGCAATCGCACAAAAGTTCGTAGGTCCCAGTTGCCAGTGCCTCTGGCCATTTACCTCCAACAACCGCATCGACTCATTTTTTTCAGAGTTCCTGCCAGGACCCTCCATTTCCCAACTCTATCTGCACCGCCAAGGGCGCGCTTTTTAGGTCTTCCGTTCGTCAGCCCAGCAGGCAACTACCAACTACATCCTTCCATCCCATGCACCCAGTTCCCACGGATGGTAATTGCATAAATCTCCCTTGCTAGATCACGCCTTTGCTTCAGCGACCACCACCTATGGTTTTCTCGAAGGGCACGAAGGCCACCTCCGCCATCAGAGAGCCCTCCCACCTGTCCCAGAGAGGTCTCTCCCACAGTGCGTACTCGTGCTGCCGAAGCCACCGCTCGTCCCCCCCAGTTCGACAAGGACACAAACTGGGGCATACTCGACTATGAATAGATCGCCGTATTGTTGCCGCTTGCACATCCTACCATGCTCCCTTTGCGGTTCCCATCCTACTTGGCCTCTTCATCGGACGCTTCATTTCTATCCTCGTTAAGCCATCAAGCCCAATTAAGAGTTTCAGCTTCCAAACAGCCTTCACCAGCCACATCCGTCGCCTCCCCTTATCGAATGGCATATAGTTTTGATATTGATATTGATTGATATAGATCATCAGCACCACACCACAGTACCATCGCCGGCATTCACAGCTCGATCCCGTGTGTAGAGTTTTTCTCCGCTTGTATCGCTCCCCGAGGGCGAACCTTACTTGCAGTTAACCGCTCCTTCCATCTTGTCACTCTTCAGTCTTCTCCCTGGACAGTCCCAGCTGAGCAGAACTCCGTCTTTCGCTCAGTCTTCTCACTAACTGGAATGGGATCACTTCTTCTGGGTACTGACGCCGCTCCATCTGCCAGTTTTGGGGGGTTGTACAACCAGAAATGGTTAGCAGCAGAATAGCCCCCGGAGATGGTAAATAAATGTCAGGTCGCTTTCTTTGCGCTCTTTGGAAATTACCCCACAATAGCTGCAACCATCTTGTGGGTCCCATAATCCATCCTCGCATACTCCGACAATTTAACAGTCGGAGACATAATCAGTAGAACGTCAGACGCTGGCCTCCTTTTGCGGATACCGACCAACGGCAGTCCTCCATATTCGGCACCGAGGTTTGAACCGTAAATTCAGCCTTAATACCCTCGATTGTCAACTCCTGGCTCTTTGTCCTTAACAGCATTTCGCCTTACTGGACAACTCAGAGGGTTTCCACCACTCTCACAACATTCACTTACCATCGTCCAATCTTGCCACCCTTACACATTTCTTTTCCTACACCCATTCCGAAATGGCCATCAAAACACTTACCACGTTTACCGAGCAACATTAGCCTTCCCTCAATTAATAACCGGCAGCCTGAAGATGGCTTTAGCCACCCTTAGCTAACTGCCTCACTCAGAGCACGTCTGCACAAAGAACCGGCACCAAATCCTCCCACTTACCACAGACTTGCTCTCCACTTGCAAATACGCCATCCGCTCCGGATATAGCAGTACTCACGTACCTCAAACCCTAGAAGCTATATTGTTGCTTTTTGGGTTCCTCAGATGCTTCAAATTCTTTGCCTCTACCGCTCTTTTTGACCCACGCCGCCACCCCTGTCTTCCAGACTTAATTCATTTCTCAGAAACACCCTAGTACTTAACTTAAAGCAAACAAAGACCAAGTTGGTCAGCCTACTCTCGTCTTTTATTCAAGATCCGGTCTCCACCGAATCCTTTCAAAACCCTGTCCAACTACTTACAATCACCGAAGTCCCAGAGCATAACTTCAACCGAACCCCTTTTCACCTCAGATTCTGGGCAGGTCGTCACTCGGTTTCGTTTCCACCACCACTTCCGCAACATACTAGTCCCATCTGGCATTTCTCCCGTCCATTACTGGACTACCGCAATGGCATATATACTATTAATATATACTTAATAATGGGCCGCTGGTCTTCACAAGCACGTCATCGTTACATCCAGTCAGATCTCAAAGATCTTAAATCGGCGCAAGCTCTCCTCAAGTAATGGGAGTCTTTTTTGGGGGTTCTGTCGTACTCAGGTGCCATGACGGATGTCCCCACGAAGCTTCCCCACACCACTCCATCACCATTAAACAACTAACTTGTACCTCTGTCAAATAAATCTTAAAAAGTGTTACGTCAGGTTGTGGTCCTTGCTAGTGAATTCACATTAAAAACAGCAACGTTATGCACTTACTACTATTTTTGCCCCCCACATTTTGAAAATGCCCAGTGTTTTAGACAGTTTTACACTGCTTAGGATGTGGTCCGGACCACAGGGACTACGCTAGCAACCACTGACCACTAGCTGTAGCGCCCTCTAGTGATGGTAACCAGTGGTCTGTGTTAACGACCATGGTCTCAGGACAGACCGCTGTTTTGGCTACAACCCCTGCTGGAACAAGATGCATTGCACCTAAATTTTAATGTAATCAAATCCTGAGGTGCTTATAGATTCAAACTACTAACATTATAGCAGAAAGTTGATTAATTAATCAATTGTTATTCGGTCTTAAGATTCAGATTTACCTTGCAATATAAAGTAGATAAACAGATTTATTTCTTTGAAAAATCACTATGAAAGCTGCCACAGTTCTCATGTTATTAGGTGTAAACGTCGTGTTAGGTTTTTTATAAATTAATATCAACAAAAGGATAACATACAAACATTCAGGTAAACAATAGAAGCACATATAAATCAAATATAGATAACACAAATATACTGATCATACATGAATATATAAAAAAACAATTACATAAAAATAATAACAGGAGTACCTGGACCCAGGGCAGACATTATAATACTTTGTCATAAATGTACTAGTTTTAGATGCTACATAGGTTCTAAATTTAAGCCATTGTTAACTTTTTTGGCAGATGACCGTTTACGTCAGTAAAGGATGATGGTGCTATTAGTGTGAGTAGCTGGCATCATTTTGGTTATATAGTTATAAGTTATAGTTTTCTTTTGTCTGAGTGTATGTGCACAGTCACATAACATTATGATGCAAATGGAAACACTTCATACACACCAAATCATCATTTTTACACCTAACAAAACTTCAGGTTTGATATTCAGGGAATAAACAGAATGTATTCCCGAAACTATAAGAAGGGCTATTCTCACATTTCTTGTTTGTTCCTTGTTCGTCATTTATTTGCACTCTGCGGGTGTATTATGTTGTTATTCACATCATTAAGAGGCCATGAATTTGTTTTGCTCTATTCGTTTTGTTATTGCTAGAACAATAAGGCCCCAGGTTGAACAGGTGAGATGATGGAGGCAGGGAGAGAGAGAGAGAGAGAGAGAGAGTAAGTGAGTGAGTGTGTGTGTGTGTGACAAAGGTAGCCCAGGGACCACCAACAACAATATACATTCACACCTCTAATTGAAGTCTGTTGCTTCACATCATCTAACTGGAGACATAATTATGAAGACATAAGTGAGCAATTGCATCAACACACAAAAAATAAGTTATAGGAGCGTTTTATATTTCTATAACTTTCATATTTACTGGATATGAACCTTTTTCCTGAGCTTACTCCACCAGCGTTCAGTACGCACATCAATAAATAAACGCTCATAATGCTGCAGCACTTTCCCCCCACTATCTTCAGTTTAGTAGTATTCTGTTGGTTCATTCTGTTTTGTGTAGTTCATGACAAAACAAAACTATCAAAGCGACCAAAATGACATGTTTACGTTCAAGTGTCAAAGCCCTTAAGTGGATGCAGGAATCAATACATATTGGTAAGCAAATGATGTAGAAACTACATATTTGAAATACACATATTAATGCACTACATTCACTTCTGGAGTTTGACTTTCCCATCATAAAAAACAAATTTGACAAAAGTAACAAAAGGGACAGCAGCCAAGTTAGCGCCAGTTTATCATTAAGATGTGTGGATCCAAACGCAGGATTTGACACTGAAAAGGTAAAAAAAATATATTCATATACATATGAATCACATATGACCATAGTCTTCTAATTATTAGACAGATGTCCAAGAGAAATACAGTTGTGAAAACCAATACCAACCAACAAGGCTCTGTTTACGTCACAGTATTGTAAAGTTTGCTATCATTTATCAGGTTATAAAAAAAGTAGTATTGGTTGTCTAAAACTGACAGCAGTATTGATACTTTCACAAACTAATGCACAAGTCAGCTTGTATTAGTTGTATCTGATTGTAAAGGCAAATATTCTTAAAACATACAATTCTGCATTCACTTTTCAAATGGTAATTTCCAGGAAAGGTTAGGTGTAAACTTTGTAAAATATTCAACCTGCAAGTTGCTCTTTAACACAGGCAACTGCTGTTTGTGTCCCGTTTCCTTCTGCAAGCCAACTTGCAACCAAGCATGACCAATTTTCCTTAACCAGAACCGTGCGTTTATAATTGAACCATGATGATAAAGGCCCCCTAACACACATATATATACTTATTTTAACCCAAACCATAATCTTTCCCTAAATATAACCAAGTGGTTTTTGTGCCTGAAAATAAAGAAATATTGTTGTCCCACCAGAAAACTACTTTCTTTTTCAACAGTGATTTGGAACGGGTTTGGAAGGCACAGTTAAAGGATGTTGTCCTGCCTGTTGTTCAACTCAAACAGTGTTTCCCCACATTTGTGCTGTGAACAGCAAATGGAGAGGTGACAGTGAGACCACAAAGCCACATATAAGTGAGGAAACAAAGATCAAATTCTCTGTCGATGGGGTTATTTGTTTGACTCTCAGGTTAATGTGTCACAGATTCTTGTAATATATATTTTCCATGACACACTATTTTGACACTTTTTCTTATGCAAAGTCTTAGTTGTTATTAGGTCTTAAGATTCAGGTCACTATAGCAGGCATGAATTGATCAGATTTACCTTACTTTGTAAATTAGACATATCAACAGATATATTTCAACAGATAAATTGGCATGGTTCCCAAAGTAGTAGGGTTCATGTTCAGGGAAGACATTGCTGTGTCATTAACAGTTAGACTGCATATTTGGCACAGGCCTCAGGCCAGATATTAAAACTAGTAAATTTGTGACAAAGTCACATAACATCATGATGCAAATGGAAAGATTCCATACACACAGAATCATAATTTTTACACTTAATAAAACTTCAGGCTTGATATTCAGAGAATAGACAGAATGTATTCCCCAGACTATAAGGAGGGCTTTTCTCACATTTCTTCTTTGTTCCTTGTTCATTTGCAGTGGATTCACGTCATTAAGAGGCCATGAATTTGTTTTGCTGTGTTTGTTTTTTCATTGCTGGAAAGCAAATAAGGCCCCAGATTGAAGAGGTGAGATAATGGAGAAAGGGAGTGTGACAAAGGTAGCTCAGGGACCACCAACTACAACATACATTCACACCTCTAATTGAAGTCTGTTGCATCATCTAACTGGAGACATAATAATGAAAACATAAGTGAGCAATTGCAACAACACACCTTAAACGTTGATTTAAAAAAAAAAAGTTGTAGGAGCGCTTTACATTTTAAACCATAGTACTGCTACTGATACCAATACAGATTTCTGTGACAAATACAGTTACAGTTTAATACAAATAAAACCAATAAGAATTGAATGAAAAGTTATTGTATAGAATGACAGCATCAGTCATTTCAGGAAGTGCCCTTAATGACACCTTCAAGTGACAAAGTCCTTCAGCGGTTGAATGAATTATGTCAGGAAGTCCGGTTACGTTGTTATAAAGCAAAGAAGTCCATGTTGCAAGGAGGAGGTCAGAGTGGATGGGTCAACAAAACATCAGAAAACAGCTGTTTGTTTCCAGTTGATTCTGCAAGTCAGCGTTACTTAGAAGGCAAGATAAGCATATCATGACAGCTCAGCTCAGACAGTGATTTTTTCTCTCTCAGGTTAATGTGTCAGATTCTTGTAATAGATATTTTCCACAACACGCTCATTTGACACTGCTTTTTATGCAATGTGAGATTGAGAAATACATTATAGCAAAAAGATTAGGTATCATTCATTCATGTCATTAGGTCTTATGGCGTGTTCACTGGACTTCCAGTAGCCAAGTAAGCAAGATGGCTGGAAAACTGAGGTCTCCCAACAGTGGGACAAATAATCCAAAATAAAACAAAGATTAGTAAGAAGCAAGAAACGGAAGAAAAGAACCTGAGAACGTTATTGAAAGCGGACTTTATGTTACTGAAAGAAAAATTCAAGCAGGATTTGAAAGAAGAGCTGGCTGAATTTTAACAAGAATTAAACCAACAGTTGACAACAAACACACAAGCAATACAGGACCAAAATAAAGAACTACAGCCGTATAGAGGAGCTGGAAACATGGAGTGCAGCTGCAAACAACGCAATCTAACAAACACTGAAAGAACTGAAGACACTTGTCGACAAACTAAATGATCTGGAGTCCAGATCCAGAAGAAAGATATTATACAGATAATTGGTGTGCGGAAGGCAGCTCGGTAATTCAGTTAGTGGAGAAGCTGCTCAGAAGTGAAATGTTAATCCCTGAAAAGACAGACCTACAGATTCAACGAGCCCACAGAGCCATGGCACAGAAACCGAGCGTCAGCTCACCTCCGAGATCCATCATTAATACTGACCTAATACAACCTTGTATGATAGATGAATCCAACTATTAGGGAGACTATGACAGAATGTTAGAGCTAAAATGAGGGACCCATAGTGGGTTATTCTACATATTTATGGGGGGGCTTTCTTAGTGTTATACCTTCCTTTTCCTTTTTTTGGTTTTGCTTCACTGTTCATAACTGTTGTTGGTGCTGAATGAAGGAGGTCATGCACATAATTACCATGTGGGACTGGGGAACACATTGTCATCCATGGTGTGTATATGTTCGAGGTGAGCACCAATACACTGAACAACAACAGTATTGTTGGCAGCATGACCCATGTTGTATTGAAGACAACTCCTCAAATACCATAATAAACATGATAGATGGAGAATTAACAGTGTTATGAGTTGGTGTATCGTGTATCTTAATTACCTGTCAGTAATCTTGCACCCCCACTTTTAACTTTAGTCGCCTATGAACATTGGGTTTTCCAGTTATAAGCAAAAGAGGCCGGTTGTTAACCGCTAAGTTACAAGCTGCATAACCAGTTTTGCAAATGCAGTACTGACACGAGATAAAATGGTAATAGTACCTGTGAGAAAAATTGGTTACAGCAACAATTAAAAGTCACTATGCGCATGTGCTATGTGCTGTTATTGATGTTTTTCTGGAGTGTCTTAATGAAGATTTTGTTATTGAACACAATTACATTTGAAAACTATAAAGAAATTACAGACAAGGAAGGGAGATATACACTACCGTTCAAAAGTTTGGGGTCACCCAAACAATTTTGTGTTTTCCATGAAAAGTCACACTTATTCACCACCATACGTTGTGAAATGAATAGAAAATAGAGTCAA
>JAVQJL010098448.1:0-13630 GCA_036024295.1 Nannoperca obscura
GTTTTATTTTGGTTTTCACGTCCTCTCTACCTTCTCACTTCCTGTAATCTAACGGAATCATTCTCACCTGGTGCACAGGTTATTTAAGGGCGGCTTTTCCTTTGTTCTGTGCCAGATCTTCTCCTCATGTCACGCTGATTACTCCAGGTTATAGGTGAGAGAGTTAAAAGATTGTATTGCTGCTTCCTTTGTTAGACTCAGACCCCTGTTTCAGGAATAGATAGTTTAGCGTTTTTTCACTGCCATGCCAGTGCGTTTTGGTTTGTGTTTGGAGATGAGTTTGTTCCTCCAGTGATCAGTTTGTGTTTGTTATATCGGTTTTCCTGTCCTCTAAATAGAGAATTTTTTGTTACAAACGTCTGCTCCTGGGTTCTGTCTGCACCAGCCTCCGAGGCCCTGACAGTGGTACATCTGACTTCCATGCAGCTTGCATTCTGCCACAATACAACAGTTCACCTTTACAAAAAATAATGATCTTAACCAACTGTTTTAGTTGCCTCACCCTACTCAAGATACCATACACAGATTTTGTAGATTTTAAATAACTTGCCTTGATGCAATCTGGGATTTTGACTAATTTTTGACTGGGATTGTCTGACTAAATGGTTGATATGTCAACATTGAACTTGATTTGACTGATCACACAAGAATCAGAGTGAACCATGTGCTCCTTCAGCTTTTAAGCTTTTTGAAGGGCTTAAACTGAAGAATCTACTGTTAAGGAAGAGTGATTTTATGCAGAAATATAAGATGTTTTTTATGAATTTGTGCTGTTGACAGCAGAGTTTAATGTAGGACTCTGTCAGGCGTAAGAACTACACAGTGTGCAAACCACAGAAGTACTGTAGGGACACAGATATGGACGCTGATTGTTTTATAAGTAGTTAAACAATATTGCGGTTGGTCTGTTACTCCCATTGTGTTTTAATATGCTGCCATGCTGCTATACTGCCAATCTAATTAAAACAACTGGGACTTATTCATTATGTATAGCTTATATATCAAACATCACTCACACATGTTACTGCACCAAATCAATTACAATTGAAATTCAAAGCATAAAAGGTCTTGAAGACCTATTGAATCAGCTTTTTCCTTTCCAGGTGTCAGACTTGAGGTATCAACAAGAAGCATTTCAGTGGAATCTCAGCTTGTTAACTGTGTTGCACTATCCAACAGTATACTATTGTATACAGTATATATTTTGTTTTTACTGGCCATGCCAGGAGACCCCCCCGATTGTCATGGAGTATTTCGCACACTGCTATCCACGTTTATTTAACCCTCATTTGTTGGAGTACTATGTACCCCACAAAAGAAGAATGGTTTGCTGATATGAGAGAAAAGTCGATATTATATAATATTTGAATAAACTGCGTGAACTAACAAGCTTGCTAGCTGACAGTTAGCTTGCTCTGTCAGCTAACTGGCTGTTGGCAAGACCCTTAGCTCTCCTCTCTTTAATATGTCTTTAAATGCCAGGGGGAGTAAGCACTTTCTGGGTTGGGCTGGTGTATTAGCGGTTAGCTCGCCAGCTATAATAGCCCTGCAAGTACATCATCAAGCTTGAAGAGCGATGATATTATGTGAACATGTGGGCCTAAAGATTTTTCACAGCCGTGAGTGTCCGAGCCTGTGGTAGTGGGATAATTTCATATTCTCTGAGAGATTGAGACATTGTCTCGGGAAGAATGGCCAGATTATCGACTGTCTATCAGGATGACATCTTTACTTTAATCATTGGCTGTACAGTCAAAAAACATTTACATCCTCTCAGTCTGGATTTTCAGATTGACAACACAGAATGAGTCGGGCAGGGGAGCCACACTGAAATGCCATGTCCACTTGACCTCCACAGAAACTTTCAAGGAGCTGAGTTGGAATTTTAGGAAGCATGCTAAAATAATTACTGGCACAAGGCCTTAAACTAAGCTTTTGCAGAGCATATCACAGCATTCAGAAGAGTAGAAGAAGAATTTTAGACTCTCCCCGGCTGTTGGCTTGCTTGAGAAAATCAGAAAAAGAAGCAGATTTGACCCTTTCCTGGAAGAACATCTAAAGAACTGAAAGAAGGCAACGCCTGAGGCTTTTGAAAGCTTCCAAAAAATTACTGCAATTAATTTGTAGTAGTAATGTGTCAAATAATTCAAACGGAAATCATTCTTCCACTGCAAAATATTTGTGTTATGTGTTTTGCCTGTATATGGGAATCTGTGCCTCTACCATGCCTCATTTAGCAGTCACTTCAAATTTCTATAGAGTTGATTACCTTTCTGGTCTTTCAAACCTTGGTGAATTGATGAAGAAAAAAAGATACTCAACTATCGCATCAGGTCAAAAATGACTCCACTTTTCTGTGATTTAATTTTTGTGTTGCATTATAAAACAACTGCAACCATAAACGAGGTCCCTTTATAGCACTGATGTCCATCTGTGCAGATGGCAGAGTCTCCAGTATGTTTTGTGTCAAAAGGCATCTGACACCGGAGACCGAAAGCCAAAACCATATTGCAGCAGCTGGTGGTATGCTGTTCATCACCATTCTGCCTCGGGGACTTTTAAGTAATTTTTCTCCCTATCTATTTTTATAGTTGGTTCGAGGGAGTGTTGTTTAACTAGATTAGAACTCTGTTTTAATCCTTTTAGTACAGCACACCCCATGAAGACATCTTTCAAATCAAAGTACTAATATCCTACACTGCAGTTGCATTTCTGCTTCCATCATTATGTCTTTTTAATAATCTTTTCTTAATTTCCAATGAAAACAGGCTTTCTGCCATCATGGCATGTTTTATTTGGACAGTAGAAATGGTTACACACAGGGATTATTCTAGTTAGACAGTGCCACAGCCAGGAATTAATCCCTCCATTAACTGGACCGTGTTCCAAATTG
This sequence comes from Nannoperca obscura, assembly GCA_036024295.1. NCBI lineage: Eukaryota > Metazoa > Chordata > Actinopteri > Centrarchiformes > Percichthyidae > Nannoperca > Nannoperca obscura. The sequence continues at coordinate 2,894 of JAVQJL010098448.1, forward strand.
TCTCCTGTGGCCCTGTTTCCTAAACACAGGGTACTTTGGTGATGCACGGATGCCTGATGCATGTTGTGTTTAATGGCCATTAGCCGTACAATGTGGATACATAAAGAGCCTTATTCATTATCAGTGACTAAACCGCTGAATTATCTAAACTAGTGTCCTGTGAGCCGTTATTGAAACAATTATGCTTGTCGATGCTTTTGATTTGATTCACGAGAGATCAAGGTCGTGTTAAGCAATCAATTGATTTGCTCTCCCTGTTTTAATGGCACTGTGTGTCAGTGATGCCTGTAGGGGCTTGATAGAGCCGCTTTCTAAAAGGATCACATTGTGATGTCTCTTAAAATAAGCTAATTCACTGAAATCACTTGGCATGAAGGGAGGGTGCAGCCAGGGTCAGAGAGGTCAAACCTTTACATTCAGAGCCCAGAGCATTCTGGGGTTTCTTGCCATGCTGACTGGCAATGTTTCGGGGCTCTGTTGAGTCCTGGCTATCTAACTGTTGTTCCTCTTTTCCTATCCCTACTCTCTTTCCCTCAACAACGCAGCGGGTTTAAGAGAGATTGAAAAGGATTTTAGTGTTCAATACTGTCTTATATACCTTGACACAGAGTCAGCAGTTAACTTTGAGACCATGAGAAATAGATACAGCTCTAACTGTTCATTGATCATCAACCTACCTGTGTTTAATGCTTTAGCAAGTGTGATAGATTTGTGTGGAGAACGTGGTGAATTACCACAATGATAGCAGTAACACTGCTGACCTAAGAACAATTATTTAAAGTCACAGTAAAGTAATGGTACATGACCTGTGATCCTGAATCAATATGGCTATTTTTGCAAGCTTTTAGTACTAATATGTTTTTCCTCTTATGGAATCTTATCTGCAGGTCTTGCAGCGCGATCTCTAATGATTATGTTGGATCCTTCAGATTAATGAAAGACATCACTGCCGTGATACTCACATATTGATACTGTAGCTACTGAGTTCTATAAATGTGATGTTAAGAAAGACACATGAAAACATTGAGGGTCAAGTTGAGGGATTTATTAGAGAAGGGTGAATATAAAGGTACTTTATGCAGGGATTTCTATTCTCTGAGCAAACCTCAACTAGTCAAACCTCTCTGTCTATATTTATACGCTACACAACTTCCAATCAAGTTCATCATAGTTAGTGATGTAATCATTAAATAAATTGAATTTAAAAAGGCAATACAACATACCATAAGTGTGCTTTGGAAAAAAAACACCATATGGATTATTATTATAATCATCAGGAACGAGGAAACTACTTGGATGCCGACACTTTCAGGTATCTTAAACATAAGTTATTCCTAGCACTACAGGTTACATTCAAATTGAAAAAAAAAAATCAAAAGGGAGCATACCAACATTGATATATTCCCTGTAGAATATCTCTTCTACTGAACCATTCAGGATTTCCATTCAGACATTTTAAATGTGTATACAAGCAGATAGTCAGTAGCACGTTAATGATATAGCTAGAATATCAACTGCCACAAATTTTTGAAATGCCATTCTTCCTCCACTGATATGTTTCTTTTTATTTATTTTTTTACTCCATATTTTCAAAAGTTTGTGTCACATTTTGGCTCTCACATATTAAGCTACAATAAGATCGATAAATAGTGTTGTGTGTGTGCTGGCTGCCTGTGAGCCACGAGGCCCACAGTGTTCACAGGAGCCATAGTGTGGCAGTTTAATATGTACTGTAGTCCTCCTGAGGTGCCACCAAGCACACACGGGGCAAACAGGGGTGGGTTAACACAATGTAAAAAGGGACTTTTTCTTCAACTTGTCACCGTGGTGTTTTTTTGTTTTTCTTGGGTGAGCGTGACTTTTTGTTTTTTTCTTAGAAGGAGTCCATGGCCTTGAATTCGCTCAGGGCCTGGACAGGGGAGATGTGTTTCTTCTGGGAGCCTCGTCGCACGCGTGTCTGGCACTCCTCGGGCTTCTCCCTTTTTACCAGGGGTTTCTTCTCAGGGGCCTTCATGCGCCAAGACACCACGGGTGAGTTAACAGCTGCTGTTCCGTACACCTTCTGGTACTTAGTGGAGGCTACATAAGATGCCTTTACAGTCAGAACCACTGCGTTCATTAGGTTCTTGGCTGCTTGGATCAGGGAGGTAGCGCTATCCAGCTACAGGAAGGCAAGAAGAGAGAGAGAGAGAGAGAGAGAGAGAGAGAGAGAGAGAAACACTGTAAAATCAATAAAGTTAATGTTCATGACATGGAAAAAATTACTTTTTTGCTCTCAACAAGTACATAAAGACATATTAATAACTACAACATTGCCTAGAAGGTATGTGCTGCAACAGGCAATTAAGCAGGATAAAAACATGGCCCTCGCTATATGACATCTTATTTTAGCAGCTTAATTAGCAGAGGCAGGGGTCAGGTGTACCTCTGTCTCCGTCTGTTTTGTTTGGCTGACATTTAAGGGTCAGCGGCCAGTGGGCCTCCTCCTACCCCACACTGAGACGAGTCAACTGCTTAAATTTAATGAGTGTGGACTCCAGCTGGCCACCATGAAAAGGTTAAAATCTCAGCAGGGCCTGCGTATCTCATGTGAGACAAACTATAATAAAGTCCTGAGAAATCATGAAGAATTGTATCAACACGAGATGCAAGGACACCCAAAGCAAAGATTAAAGTCAAAAATGATTTAAATTATTGGAACAAATCATACTATGGCAGTAAATAAGGAAATTACAAAACGACAATGCACCGAGTTTATCTTTATTGGCCGATAGAGGACCCCGGGGCTTTTTTGTTCATTTGAAATGGATAAACCTGCTAGGAATCATTCTTCTGTGTGTTAGTTGACATACGGCTCTTACCACACATTACTTCTTAAATATTAGTGGATACACAAACATTCTTCGTGTACTAATGTGATGTGTACTAATTTTGATTACATTGTTTTGTAAAGTTTATAAAAATATGTTACACAATTTTGATTACACAGTATTTAATGTGGATCAATGTGCTCTATTACATGTCTGCCTGTCCTGGAGTTTTTCATCTGAATTGAGGGTCTAATGATAGAGAGAACTGTATGCTGTTAAGATTGTGAGTGGCTCTAAGGCAAATCTGTGATTTTGTACTACATACATTAAATAAACATTTCCTTGGTGCCCGATCAGTTTGATAATTTGAATGTCTGCACAGGCGCAGATGAGATATACATGTGAGGGGTGCGTATAATAAATAAACTAAACTAATAAATAAAAAAATGCACATGAAACCAACTACATAAAACACGCACCCACGTATACACACACCTACATACACACTTATCAATAATAATGCAAAAAGGTAATAGCTTGATTACATTTTAGAGCCAAATACATCACATGACTATGGTCTTCTAACAAATGTCCACTTTAATAGGAAAACCATCTACATCTGACTGCTGGTGGAACACATAAGTATTACATTACACAGTATTTATTAGCTTTATAAAGCAATCAACTACACAGCAATATATAGAAAGTATATGAGTGTTGAGAGGAGAGTTTTTTTATTATGAGGATAATTCTGGTCAAACTAATCAATATTTTTCATTAAAACGGAAAGCTTTAAAATATGCTGCAAATGTATCAGTTAAGTTAAATGCAAGCAATATGGGATAATTGACTGATTTTAGTTTGAGCAGTGATTATAGGGTTCACGAGGCATGAAAAATACAAATGGAAAAAAGCCTGTGGTGCATTTTTCTGGTATTATTAGATGGTAATCGGTCTGAAATAATTGCATCAGCTGTAATCTGTACGAACCTTCATCTGGTCTTCCAAGATACATTGTGACCTTGAACTAAAAGGTTTGCACACCCGCAGTGAAGAGCATAAAAATTGTCTTTAATTGTCCAGTCTAACGATTCAAGCCTAAAAGCCTATCTAGAGCCTCAGTGATAGTGGAGCTGGCTGTGTGACGTTCTGTACGGACAGTCTTACCCCAGACACGATGAGCTCTCCGCCCAGATTCTGAACCTCAGCCTTCACCTTGCTGCAAATGTTGAGCTGATGACAGTACAGGGCGATTCTCTGAAGGTAGGCCAGCAGATCCTGCTTGCATGCTGAATCAGGGCACTGCATGGAAAAGAGGCACAAGAAAACACAAAAATACACAAATAAATAAGAGCCATATGTGAGCATTGGCTTTTACATAGCAGTTGAATGTGGCTTAAAACACTGTAAGGTTTAATTAAGTCTCTCTGATGTTTAGAGTCTTTGTGATCAGCAGTTGTGTGCATCACAATATCCAAAATCTGTAATATAAGAATGAAGCAGGCTGCAAAAATAAGATTAATGTAACATTTTACTGTAGTGTCCTTTGATGTACCTCTGGTCATATCATCCCAATAATTTCCATGCTATTAAGGAATTAAGCCTCACTTCTTATTTTCATGTCATTGTTGTCTAATGTGTTTGTTATATATTAACACTGTGCAGGGCATTATTTTTTTTTACATGTGCTCCTGAGTGAAAAACTGTGAAAAATGTTTGTGGAATGTGGGACTTTTGCACCAGGGACGAATACACCATACACCAGCACCACCCACACAACCCGCGTTGCACTTTAAGTAAACAACATGGTTGAACAATATTAATAACAATAACTTTAGTAAAATTGATGTAAAATAGAACAAGGGGAATGTGTTAGTCTTCGGAGGAGGCTGGCTAGAAGGAGCACATATTGGCACAATGGCACTGGCTAAATCTACATCTGTCCACTGCAGATGAATTATGTAAAAAAAAGTAGTATGAGTAATAGTAAATAAATAATAGTAGTATTTATTTGTGTGTTAGTATAATATTACAACATTAAATAAAAACTATATAATGTAAGTATACTATTGATATAATATTTATATAATGTTAGTATATTTATTATAATTTTATAAAATAGTATACTATAGCCTACCACTAGTATAATTCCAGTTGGACAATACAGCAGTTTAAGAAATACACAGCCAACATTTATAAATGTTGTAGGTTTTGTTCCTTCATTAAATCCTTGTGCAAGAAAATTGTCTACATTGGTTGTTGGATCCTAATGTGTTAATGCAAAGTACTTCAATAATCAAAACCATTCATACACAACAATGAATCCAGTGCTTCGAAAGTTTGAGAATGAATTGGCAAACATTCACTGTGCTCGTGAATGATTTTTCCAGTTCGTATGTATTTATTTTGGGGGCTAATACGAGTGAAATGTTCGCACTGTAGAACCCTGCTGTGTCCGAAATCAGTCCCTCATTTACTCTTTCACTACTTCCTCTCAATTTGATTTCTGCACCTCAAAGCCCCTCAAATATGTCTGACGAAGGGTAAGTATAATGCCCAAGTCAAGTACTTAGGGAGGGATTTTGGAAACAGCCAAAAAGTATACAAATGGACTGTAACAGCTATAGCGTGGTTACAAGCATTGGCTGAAATATATGAAAGAAATGAATTGAAAATGTAAGTCGGAATTCATAATCCATCAACGAAAAGATGAAAACAATCGATTTGTGCTGAGCCATACAGTCTCAGATATGTCGAACCTATGGTTTAGGAGTTGTTGGCCAAAATGCAATCTAGCATAATGACATCTCACTTCCTGTTTGCATGTCTTTGAGTACAGTTTTGTCAATTCGAGCACTGCAGCCAAAAAGTTTGGATTTCACAATGTTTGGTTTATCCAGAATGTCCATGGATAAACAAAGAGCGAATCTGGCAGGAAAAATATAGATGAAAAAATGATTTCTATATTATATATATGATATAAAAATATCTGAATTTGCTTTTTCAGAAGTAACATCTGGTTTTAAAGGGTGTATGTTTTTCCCCAAATAGATTTGAGATGTGATTTCTCTACCAAATTGGATTGCTATAGGAATCATGGCGTCTGATGTTGAGGCTGTTTTAAAGGAGAAAACCAAGACCAACAATTCGAACAAAAACAGTAGGATTCCAGCATTTTGGGTTGCTAATTACATTTCTTTGCACCGAGCCTGGGAGATGTGGCTCAACATTTGTTTTTTCAGTGGTGGTTTGTTGCAAGTTTGTGTTTCAAAGGCAAGTTGAGTTACACTGCAGGGTGTCAGGCTGATTCATTTCACATAAAACAAGTTTGTCGCAGCTTGTTGCCCAAGAAGAAAACAGATCAATCAACAGTGAATGGACATATCGCTTAGAAACACATAAAGACCTGCTTCCACAGCATGTTTCTATGTGTCCCTCTTCTTTTTCTCTTCTTTCTTTCTTTATTTTCTTTTTAATTTTTGAAGCAAGATCTGACCTGCTCCTGCTGGCCCTTGTGCTACTTCAACAGCGCAGAAACCAGATCACACAGTGCAGCAAATTGACCAAAAGGAAATACGAGGACAACCTCCTGAGATCTCTATCACACCGTTTCCCCTTATTATTCCATCTGGAAGTCTTCCAGGTGTCAGCTATGGCCCACTAAGCTCCCGGTGGGTTAAGAACACTGCATCAGCTGCTTAAACACTGTGAGCATCATTCTGTAGCAACACCTTTCCTCTAGCCATTAATATTAAATGGTCCTAACTAGATTCTACATTCAGCAGCACTGTGTGGGGACATGCACAGCTCATTTCCTTGTCTTGTGGGTTTGGGTAGAGGGGGGTGGCAAGTTAAACATTGAGCTGTTATATGATTATACCCCCTCCAGGACTTGCAGCTTTGCTGGCCACCCATCTTCTCTCCTTCTCTGTGAGAAGACAAATAGTATTGATTGGCCACAAGTGCCCTTTGCTGATGGTCACAAATAGTGAGTAAAACACAGTCTTCCGACATTAAATGTTTGTTTTCCTCAACTTAAAAAATATAATTGCAAAGAGCAATTCAAAGCATGATTTACATTTGTAGTTATGGCAGCAGGACTTTGAACAACACAATAAACAACACAAACCACCAGCATCCAGGGTCTTCTCAGTAATGGCAGGGCCACATCGCTGACCTGAGCATGGTGTGACGGCTACCTCACTGAATGGAAAATAATAGGCAAACATCCTAATGTCTGGGCCACACTGCCAACCTGAGCAGCACGTGTGCATCTCGTAACCTGCTTTTCATGTCGGCATCCATGTAACCAGGTTCGAGTTGCGACACAGCCCACGTGAGACGCGCATCTGGAGATTTGGAGGCAATTTCTTCTGCGAGCCGTGCGCATTCTCAGCAAAATGACACAGTAAAAATGATCAGTTGATCAAACCAGCAACAGTAACCTTTCAGTATTATCTGATATTATTATCAAAGGCAAACTCAATGTAGAACGATAGGGCTGTCAGCAGTCGTGACGCAGCAGGGACGTTCTCTGTGTGGACACCACGCAGCAGTTCAACGAGGTAGCCGTCGCGCGCTGCTCAGGTCGGCGGTGTGGCCCGGCCCGTTAAGTGGCACTGAAGGCAGAGCTGCTAGCTCATAGAGCAGCCAGTGAGGCAGAGGGAAGCTTCTCCTTGGGCATTATCACTGCACCGCCAGTCCTGGCTAGCATCACTGTTAACTGCACTTCACATTACTGGCACACACACACACACACACACACACACAGATACACACACACACATGCCACTGCCCCAGGCAAGTTTGATGCAGACATGACACAACTGTTCCCTATTGTACAGTTGACTCATAGTTCATTTCTTCCACAGATTCCCTGTTGATGTAAATAAACTGTATGGCCCATTACTTTGCCAGGCCCACTGAAGCTCTTCTATCTCTCTCTCAGTCCATCAGAGTGCCTTTCTGAAACTCCTCCTGACCTCAGTGCTTTTCTCAGCGTTTCAGGAATATTTTTTGTTCAGTCCAGAGAAACAGGTGAGAAATGTATTAGCTTTTCCTTGAGGGGGTTGTATTTTTTGTTTTGCATAATTGGGCCTAAAATGAAAGAAACGTGCTCGGGATAGATAATTCAGTAAACTCTGGTGCAGAGGTGAGGGCAACGCACTATCATAGCGTGGCAGTCTGTCAAAACACGTCACACATCATACTGTTGGTGCATTAATGAGCAGGATCAGACCGACCTTTCCTAAATTATTTAATGTGAAAATACATGTTTTGTCTTTTATTTTATTTTCAACTTCACCGTTTTTCGTTGTTTCTCTGTAATTATGACACTTTTCTAAATGATCCTTATTTCTCCTCGATTACAAATCCAACAGTAAAATAGAGAGGTGTTTGAGATGACGTCAGTACAATGACAGATTCAAATAGAGAATGTTACACACAGTTACACAATATGCCATCTGGCTGACTGGACCACTACAGTTCTTGTAATGGTAAGCTGTCATCTGTCAGTTATTTCAAGAAAGCTGGTAATCTTTTTATTTGCTCATCCAGCCTCTCACTTCTCCACCCAGGACTAAGCACTACTGTGTTCTATCTAGTTCCTATGAAAGCATTTATTTTCCTTTGACCTTCCTTTCACCATCTGGAGCACATCCAGATTCTCAATGGAAAAAGCAACATGGATAACCATTAACTTGTTGAACAATCCAAGTGACCTGGTGTTCCCATTCATTCCCATTCATTCCCCCCCCCCCACACACACACACACATGGACACTACACGTTATATTAACGTTGTTTAAATGCTGCTTGTCAAATGTTAAATTTATATTGCACTCATTGCACAGCTCTTCTTCTTCTTTTATTATTATTGTATATTTTCTATTTTGGTTTTATTTAATCTTTTTTATTTTTCAGTATATATTGCTCTTGTTGGCACCCACGCACCAAAACAAATTCCTCGTATGTGAATACTTACTTGGCAATAAACCGGATTCTGATTCTGATTCTGATTTCTTTACTGAGCCACCTCAACTTCGCCCTGCACATCATTCCACAAGGACAAACATTCATTTCCCACTTACTGTCGATCGCTTCTTCTGTCCCGTCCCTTTTAGATCCCGTTTCCTTGGACGGTTCCAGTAGGGCGGAACTCTGCCTTTGGCTCAACCTCCTCGCTAACTGGAACGGGATCACCTTTTTCTATGACGATCTGCTGACCCACCCTCACGACATCCAGCTGTATACCGATGCCGCTCCGTCTGTCGGTTTTGGGGGTTTCTACAACGGGAGATGGTTCGCAGCAGATTGGCCCCCCGAGTTGTCTTACAAACGCCACGCCAATTCTTCCGCATTATATGAAATATACCCCATAATAGCCGCCGCAGTATTATGGGGTCATGAGTGGTCTCGCAAAATCATTCTCGTTCACTCGGACAACTTAGCAGTCGTCGACATTATTAATAAAGGCCGATCCAACTCCCTACCCATCATGCCATTCATGCGTCGCCTAAGCTGGCACTCAGCCCACGTCCCAGGCCACTCCAACGCCATAGCTGACTCTCTCTCTCGTTTTTCATTTCAGAAATTCAGACGCTTGGCCCCCCATGCGGAACCCGATCCAACGCCAGTTCCTCCATATTCAGCACTGACATTCAACCCGTCAATTCCGCCCTAATACCCTTGATTATCGAATCCCGGCACGCCATCCTCAGCAGCATATCGCCTTCGACGCTTTCTTCGTACTGGACAGCTTGGAAGAGCTTTCGCCACTTCCACAAACTATACAACATCCATTTCCCTTCATTCGATCTCATCACTCTTACATATTTCATTTCCCATGCCCATTCCACATTGGCCATCAAAATACTTACCATTAAAGTTTACTTGTGCGGCATAAGCTTCTTCTCTAAATTAATAACCGGCAGCCCGAGCCTAGCTTCCAGCCACCCCCAGATAAACGCCCAACTGAGAGGCCTTTCACGCCACCAACCGGCGCAAAATCCTCGCCGCCTCCCTCTTACCATAGATTTACTCTCCGCTTGCATTTACACCATCCGCTCCGGATATAGCAATCCCCAAATAGCCCTAACACTGGAAGCCATGTTGCTCATCGTTTTTCTTGGCTTTCTTAGATGCTCCGAGTTCACCGCTACTACCACTCGTTTCGACCCACGACGTCACCCCTGTGTTTCAGACCTGCGCTATTTCTCAGACGACACCCTAGCTCTCTACTTAAAGCAAACAAAGACTAACCAATCCGGTCAGCCCACTCCCGTCTTCTATTTCAAGATACAATCTCCACTGCATCCTTTCGAGACACTGGCCAACTACTTACAATCCCGACATATTCAGAGCACAACGTCACCAGAACCCCTGTTCTTCTCCGAGACCGGGCAGGTCGCCACTCGATTTTGGTTTCACCACCACTTTCGCAGCATTCTAGCCTTATCCGGCATTTCTCCAGTCCATTACTCCGGACACTCCTTGCGTATCGGAGCTGCCACCTCAGCCTCCCGTAACGGCATCCCCGAGCACTTAATACAAACCATGGGCCGCTGGTCCTCGCAAGCGTACCACCGCTACATCCGGTCAGATCTAAAAGATCTCAAATCGGCACAGTCTCTCCTCCGGTAATAGGAGGCTTTTTGGGGGTTCGTCGTACCCAGGTGCCACGGCGGACTTCCCCCACGAAGCTTCCCCAAAACATCTCATAAGCATCACCATATTCAAATATTTATTGTAACTCTGTCAATAAATCTTCCAAAAAATTAACCGTCAAAGGTGTGGTCCTTGCTCGTGAATTGTTGCTATTTAGCGGATTTCGGGAGCAGGACCACACCCCAATTACATTAACCGCCATACATCAGTATAAATACCATCTTAAACCGTCCCCTCGTTTCACTCTAGTTACTGCGCCC